>JACAXG010000007.1:1048642-1314526 GCA_018881555.1 Amblyornis subalaris
TTTCACTGATTGCAGCTACTTTTTTCTTCTCCTTTGAAGGTGATGTCATAAGGCCTTATTTTGCCTTTTGTGCTGTGATAAATGGTGTTTGCTACAAGACTGGGCTGGGAAAGAACAAGAAGGAGTCTAAATTAAATGCAGCTAAACTGGCTCTTGCTGAGCTGCTTAACTTGGAGAATACAGGGGCAAAGTCTTCTGAAGATTTAGGTAAATATTCTAGCAACACTTAAGTAGAACTTGAAGAGCTTGGCTTAATGATTTCCTATGCAAAATCTCTATGGTTTTATTAAGTGCTTCAGCATCAGGGTCTCTTTAAGGTTTTTTGAATCCTTGGGGCAAATCTGTAGTTTGATTCTGCAACTGTTCTTTATCTTTGTCATTTGTGAATTAAGACTTGCATCAATTGATAGTACAGAGCCAAGAATACTGAAGGAATTCATTTGTTGCACTTGATTTGCTACTCACTGGGTACAGCAACATGAAGTACATGTCAAGTGGGTTTGAATTTTTGTGATTAAGAGGTTTCCCCACTGAGTTACTGCTTTCAACAGAGTTCGGTTACCATAATATTTTATCTTCTTTCAAGTTTTGCTGTCTAAATAGTTCTAAGTTTGCAAGGACATCAGAATCAGAAAAGAAAATTCTTAGAGAATTAGAGAATTTGGATTGCTGGAAATAGCGCAAGATTCATGTTTAGAAATGAGGAGTGTCCGYCCCACTTTAAAATGTTGTTAAATTCTTAGATTTGCCCTGTGTTCCTGCAGAGCTCCGAACTCCAGCAAACTCTGCTTGTGTTTCAAGGACCGGTTTTGGTAAGGAAGAGTCTTGKTTTTCCTCTGTTGATTCAAATCACCCAGCAAGTAGTTTCTTTTCATTTTTTAATTCTTTTAATACGTTTAGTGATCGTTATGTTGTTGCTATTACTTTAAACATCATCTCTTTGAAGAGGGCTGTAAGAACAAGTATCCCTAGGTCAGTTGTACCAATGGACSCAACTTCAGTAAATTGCTTGAATTTAGGTGGTGAACGGGTGATAGAAAAGGTGTTTGTCCTTATTTGAACTAATGTGCAGTAGGCGATCAAACTTGGTCCATATCCTGTGTTATCATAATGAATGATAAAAGCATAAAGTGTTTAGATATTCTTGAACTTTCTTTAATCCTGATAATCTTCAGAATCCCAAAAGTACTTGTAGCAGTGCTTMCACCATGTGTTTAGGTTTATAATTTGGCAAGTGGTTGCTCATGTCTGGTTTTTGATATACCTGCAAATTTGTGTCTTGCTGGCTTTTATTGTTTCATTTAGGAGGAGAGCATATCTATCAAAAACTCTCACAAACAGTTGAAGAAGTGTTTAACCGCCTAACTACCKCACATCCCGAGTACCAAAGCTGTGGCAGTTCCCTGGCTGCCTTCATCATTGAAAAGGGCAAGTCTGTTTTGATTGTGAGTTTTGCAAAGGGGAAACCTGTTCCCACAGAGCATTGAGACTGTGGGAGCAGCTTGGTGGGCAGCCAGGCCAGGTGAACCTACCACAATCTCTGTTTTTAGGTGGGCAGCATGAAGTGGTAGCTCTGGGAACAGGAGAGTGCAACTACAGTCGGCGCTTTGAGTCTTGTGGGAGACTCCTGCATGACAGCCATGCCATTGTCACTGCAAGGCGTTCCCTGCTCAGGTGAGAATGTGTCTGCAAAGAGTTCCCTTGCAGCCGGTTCTTCCCAGTTTTACTTCTACACTTGCATATTATAGTTACGTAAATTGATAAATAATATATAATAATATAAACATTATATATGTTTTTGCAATTTATTTTTCTTTTAGATATTTGTATAGACATCTTTTGCTGTTCTATAACAAAAATCCAGCGAAGGCAGAGAGATCCATATTTTGCACAGCACCGGGTTCAAAGCTGCTTGCCCTAAAGCAGAATATAACCCTCTCTCTCTACATGAACCAGCTTCCAAAAGGAACTGCTCAGTTAATGTCAGATATGTAAGTACCATGGTGTTTTCAGAGATAGAGTGGAAGATTCATTTTTATCTTGTTTTGGGAGCATTAATGTACAGGGCAATAGTGATAAATGAGGTASAGCTCAATATGATGATACAAAAAACTTCTACATGGGTTATACYTTTAGGATGAGCTTTTGTGTATTACAGACAATAGCCTGTTAAGCCCCTTCCCAAGATACTATTAAAGTACTAGTAAATCATGAATTTAGCCACGGAGCAAGTGGATGTGATGACTTAATCTYATCCTTAGCACCACAGGATTAGAGTATAAAAAGCCTTGAATTGAAACAAAAGGCTCTGCCTTGACTTCTTGCCTCTGTGGAACTAAGGGGAACAACCCTTTTGCTTCAGAACAGCCACCGTTTTGTCTCCCATATGTGTTGCATCTTCTTGTCTTAAATATTTTGAAGAATCACAGTGTAAGTTAGATTTTAAAGGAGCTTTTAATAACCTCACAGCTGCTTTTTCACAAGTAGCTTCTGTTTTAGTGTAAGTAGACACAAAGTGRCAGCTTGTTTGCAGCTGATCTTTTTCATGTGTGCACGACTGATGGCTAAGATTAGATTAAGTGACTATTTCCTATTTAAATACTGATTTCAGTATTCTAGGCACTCGTGCAGCTGAATCTGGTGTTTCTAAGAATTATGAATGTTGAACATAGTGCAAGGCCCAGATCTGTTGGTAATGTTTTTCTGAGAAACAGCATTAGATACCACTTGCTGTTATCTCTGATCAAGAGTGCTTTCTCACTGAAACCCATTCTCTTCCCCTGCTGTAGGCATCTCGGTCCACAGTCTATATCTGCTTATGAAGCCTGTGAAGAACTGAGTCTCCATGTTGCTCTGGAAGGCAGGATTTACCTGGCTGTTTGCTGCCCACCTAAGACTGTCAGGGTGAGCAGTATGTCAGCTGGGGACAAACTGACCAAGTGGGAAGTGGTTGGTCTTCAGGGAGCCTTGCTGAGTCACTTCATCGAACCTGTGTATATCAACAACATTCTTGTGGGTATGTTTAATGCAAATTCCAGTGCGGGGTTTTATGTKTTCATGTTCTATTTTATAAAGCATGAACTAAAGCAAGAATTCTTTAATTACAGTATTGTTCCTTGAGATGCAATGGACCAAAATCTATTTATTTAGTAGGCAGTCAGAAATGCTGTTGGATGTGGAGTAGTGTGAGCAAACTCCTTAGCATATTTTTTAATCTGGAATATTGAAGTTCTGTTTTAGTGGTGTCTTCTGCAGGGAACATAAAGAGTTGATGACAAATAGTGGTTCAAAAAAGAAGGCATCCAGTGAAAATAATGATGCCTCTGGAGGAGAAAGTGTGAAATAATTTTTGTTTTGCAAATTGAGTATTGGAACTGATCTTTCCAAACATGAATTCTATGTGAATAAATGACTATAATTTAATTTCTAAGAATGCAGAAACAACTGCATATTTAACTTTTTTTTTAATTTGATGTGTTTATGTGTGACTGATGTTGTTCTATTTAATAGGAAATGGGAATTGCAAGGGTACAAAAGGACTAGACATAACTATAAAGCAGCGTCTTGATGATGAACTTACATCAAAGCTTCCCATGCCTTACCTGGTCAACAGATCTCATATTTATTTGGTGAAAGCTGCACTGCCAGTCCAAACAGATTTAAACCAGTGGTCATTTAGTTTGAATTGGACATTGTCAGATGCATCCCTGGAGGTTGTGGATGGATTAAGTGGAAAAACTACTGAAAGGTTAGAATTTGTCTTCATTTTGTTGGAAATGATGGGTTTGTGCTAATTCATTGGAATATTCTGTTTTTAAGCTATGAGAGATTCTTTCCTGCATTCTTASCTGAATGCATCCCATGATTAGGTGTAGTTTTAGAGATCTTGTAACTTCACAGTGAGATACCAAGATTGCAGACAAAATAGTTCTTTGAATGGAGATGTGTGTAGTCCATTTTCTGTAGCAGTGAATGGTTTAGCTTTCACAATCCATGAAACCAGTTAGCATTCTAATTGAGATGGATTCCAGTTCAATCACATTCACAAAGTGTTAGGAGGAAGGAAAAATCCCCTGTAATGCCCAGAGCGATCTCCCTGCAGTTTTGTTCCTGATTTCTGTTACTCTTCCCCCRCCCCGACTGCAGCTCCCCATTCCGCAGCGGCACCTGCCTGGCCAGTCGCCTTTGCAAGGCCGCCATGTTCAGCCGCTTCAGGATGCTCGCCAGGGAAGCAGAACGGGGGGATTTGCTTCAGTTTGCGACATACCATGAGGCAAAGGTGAGCTGATACGGGCAGGGGGAGTTCGGRTAAGGAGTCTGTTAATGGCTACTCTCAGACCCAGTTTGATAGCCAGGGGTGACTTTCGGTTTTGCTGAAGAGTTCACCTGAACAGCTTGTTTAAAGTATGTATCTTTTTGTTTTCCTCCTGTCAAAACATGKGAGAGATCATTTTTTAAATGATTCAGAAACTACTTTAAAATGARATCACTTGCTAATTGACTGTTCATGTGYTTAGATTTGCATTGAATGATTGCAGTGATTTCATGATGTTTACTTTCTGTATAAAGATATTACTAGAACTGAAAAAAACAGATCAGCAATTTTCTCATCCCAATAAATGCCCAGACATATAAAAGGAATATGTTTTTAGMGTCTAAAACTGTCTCTCAGCAACTGAGAGAACGGTTAGATTTATAGGTATTGTTTTTACAGCATTTGTGCTTGTGCATATTATATGTTGGTGGTAAAGAGCACAGACCTCTGTAACCATCATTCTTGAGATGTTTAAAGGTCTTCCTTTTYCTTTTTTTTTAGATTAAATCTCAATTGTACCAAGAAGCTAAAAGCCTGCTGCAGAGCTACTTAGAGCAACACAGTTACGGATCATGGATTGTGAAGTCTCCGCATCTTGAACAGTTCACTGACTGATCGAGGTGGATTGTRTGGGATGTCAGTTTGGATGATCTATTCCAGTAAATCTGGTTCTGATTAGTAAAATGTTTTACTGTTAGGTTTGCAGTTACAGGAAGAARACAATTCCAGAACTGCTGCTTCTTGAAGTGCAGTTATTAAATCACCTGTAACAGTTCAGTCTTTTTCCAAAATTGATGTTTTCTTGTAGGTAGGAGTATCCAACAGCTTTGTAAATCTGTTCTGCTTTGCCCCCCAATGCCACTTCCATTTCAGGTCCCTCACCCCCACTCCCACACACCCCCACCCTGTGGAGTTAACAGGTKTTTTTCCCTGATAGTTTTTGTATTTCTGTATATTGATTTCTTCTCTTTCCTGCCATTTTCAAACCTGAAGAAAGAAAAAAGATCAGGAAAAGCTGRATTTCTGTAAAAAAAAAAAAGCGTGCAAATGTGAGAGTCTTTCAGAAACAAAAATGACCAATCTCTSCTTTATCTGTAGGCACCCATCCTTTGATAAGATTTTTTGTTYAGTGTGGATTTGCCAAGTGGCTTGTAGCTTTATCTTGTTTGCGCTAGAAGAGTTAAAAAATAATTCGTGTACTTCCAAATGCGAAATTTGGAATGACCAGCTGTTACTGAACTTTTTTGTGACAGTTACTGGTTCTGGTAGTGGATTTAAAGCATTATACAGATGTCAAAGCTGTAAATAAGAAAATAATGCCATGTAGTACAGAAGTCACCAGAAACAAGGTTTCTTCAGCTTTTGTGGGTTGCCCCAAACCCCATCGGTGTGAATGCTTAGGGATAACTTGGACTGCTTCCACYCTCAAATGACTTCATCACTGTCCTGACAAGTCCCTGTGAAATCGTCTGCATCCACAGTAACCTGAAAAATGATGCCTATAACAAGGGAATTTGGTTCCTTGTAAGTCCTGGTAAGAGCATGGTAGCACTGGGAGGATGTTGTTAAGTACCATGCTTGGAGTTGGTGTGGTGTTATGAAACACCGGTGTGTTCAAGGCAGATCRTACACTTGGATTATGTTCCTTGATTTCTGTAAATCATGCATGTGTGGGAAGTAGTTAAGTTATGGAGTGTTCTCATACATCAGTAAGTGTAGTGCTGCAGTYGTATTTCACCTTATTGTTAGAGGATTCCAAAACAAATTCCTCTTGATATTTTTTTTTCCTGAATCTGTTTTTCTAATATGTGGAGTCTTCTCTGGGAATGATTTTACGCTGATGTACAAGTTGTTGAAACTCACTGACTTGTTACTACTTGGTCCTTGACCTTTTTTKGGCTAATCTGTTCTCTTGTTTTCTGTTACTTTAACTTTAGGGGGGTTGTGTGGTGGTGTTCATGTTCTTTTGTGGCACATGCTCCACAAACTATTTGTTCCATGTAATGTTTTCTTTCTAACAATGCTTTAGAATGGCCATCCACATTCCAGGCTAGAGCACAGCGTTGTCTTTTTCTAGGAGTGTTACCAGTTCAATAAATTTCCTTGACARTGTGTTAGCTATGCCTACATAYGTACACATGCTGGAAAGTGACRTACATGTCAAATCTGACATACACATAMCATACTACACGTGTGTTGGTGTTCTCTGCACTTCTGGACTGTTTTTTGTGTATGAACTTAGACTTCTGCTGAGATATAAACACTAAGTTGTTTCCTGTAGTTAACCTAGAAGCCTTAAATATGTGCAAGTACTGAGCTTTTTTCATGTACTTCAGCCATTTTACTAATTGAACAGCAAAGTGAAATTTCTATGGAACTGAGGTGCTGCCTTAGGAAGAGATAGGTTTTTTTGTGAAAAGGATGTGTTGTGCTGGGCATGGTAACTGTATCCTTGAGAAATGACTTGATGACACTGGTATGGATCCAGTTCTTGGATSTGGAATGGATTAAGTAACAGCATATGTAGTTGCTATCCCGGTTTTTCCTCGGCAGCTTCAGTAATTCCGAAATGTATGATCCTACAAGCTTGAGAGAGGTAAGAGTGCTGCAGTTCCAAGGCTGAAGCTGTATTCCCAATGGGTCCATGCACACAGAGCAGGTGTGCATCATATGGATRTGGCTGACTGCACAGAGCAGACACAGGCATGTGAGCAGCAACAGCAGCAGCAGCCGCCTGTGGCTGARCTCAGCCTCTCCTCCCTCCCTGCTGGAGAATTGAGCTTCAGGGGAATGAATGGATGCACACATGGATATGGGSAAAGCTGGGGTGGTGTGTGGCTGTGTGCTTTCCATACGTACGCACAGGTACAGACACACTTCCTGCAGCTGTACACATGTGGAGTGACACACAGTGCCCTGGTTTCGGAATGATACTTCCCCATTCAGTGCCCCCACCAAGACTCTCCAAACCACTTGCCACTCTCAGTCACTTCCCTGTCCATGTTCCAGGGGGATGGAGAGGAGGAAAGACAGATCACASATTGAGATAAGAACAATTTACTGGAAACAGCAATGGTTCACATGGGGAAGAAAACCCCAATAATAGACAATACTGGCCAGCTCCTTCAACCATGATTTCTCRACGAGAATGAACTTCTCCCTGGAAGTGAGTCCCTTTCGTCCATCCCTGACAATGATGGGAGGTGGTATAGAATAATTTCTGTGTCCTGACTGCCCTTTCGTGGCTACTGCGAAAAATTAACCCTGTCCTGGCTGGAACCAGGACATTATTCATCCTTGCATACAAGTACAGGTATCATTTCCATGGTCAATGGCCATTCCTCCAGGACGTCATTTGAGTTCATTTAGTACATCCCTGTGRGTTCTGTCTGTCCTCAATGTACACGCTATACATACAATACATACACTATTATACAATTCAACATTACATACTCTTCTCACCCAAAAATAAATCTACTTGAGGTACACATCGTCTTTCCCTATCTCTCTGTATTTACCCACCAAGTGCACCCGAGTTCTTGACAAAAACAATCCCACGCATGGTTTTGCCTCTGCTTGAGGCAGGGCAATCTGCTGTATAACACTGTCAGATGTCCCATGTCTCACACTTCATACTTGGACACATTCATGCCACATAAATGTCACATAGATGTCATCTCCCGTGTATGTCACATGCCACATGTATATACATGTCATATGTATGTCATGGCACAGTGTCTCTGATACTAGAGCTGTGCAATCAAGCAGGAGAAGGTGGCTCAGGAAATTGACTTCTTGAAACTATTTTAAGGGTTTCTGAGGATTTTTTACAACTTACAGGGGGAAGGTATGTATAGTAAAATCTAGCTTGTTAAGCATTTTCAGATGCTTTTAACATAGAATAGTTTTTCTTTAGAGACATCTTTTAAAGCTTGGGCAAGTACAGGAGCTGATCTTGCATATACTATTTGAGTATTGTAAACCTACCTMTAACAAGATCTAAATTTGACAGACAAAAACAACTACAACCGTATGTAACAGGAGCACCTTCCTCACACTGCAGCTAGCTCTATGTATCAGTAGTCTTTATAMAAGTATTTTTCCTGAAAAGGTATTTTGAAGTGCTTGTTGGAGGTACTATGTGGGGAGCAAGCCAGCCTGAAAATGTTTTGAAAATCCACAGCAGAGCACGGCTACTGAGCAAAAGTGATGTGGCAATCCCCAAAGCTAGAGCCAGGACAGTCAGAGCCTCTTCTYTCCATGACACTAAACCTGCAGCTCTCTCAGAATACTGTAGCCCAACCCCCAAAAAAGAGTGTATCTGTTTTCACAATATGTGTGTTTGTGAAATTGTTAGTGAGCTCCAGCTTCTGCCTTTTCCTTATGAATGCATGGGTGAGTATCTTTTATCATCATTTCTTGCTTTCTGAAGTATTTGTCAGTTCCTACCTTACCTAACACCTACTGTTTAGGGACTTAGAAAATGTCTTGGTTACTCCAYGTGGGATATTTAGCTGCACAGATTGACCCCAGGGTAGGTTTTGCCAGATTGACAAAGTTGAGGATTCTCGTGCTTAAAGAAACGATAAAGGAAGCCTCATTTATTAAGAGAACCATGTTCAATGAAAACTGCCCCTTTACCCTGTTTCTGGTTGCTGAGAGCTGGGGCAGCAAATGCAGACAAACATTTCCGGCCCAGTACTGGAATGGGTTTGTTTGCAAAGCCACGGGCTGTGTGTGATGCTGTTATTTGGGGTGCAGCTTTCTGCTGTAGATTAGAGACTTTACATGCAATTGATTCAAAAGAGTTATAATGTTTGTTAAGTAACCCAGTGACAAAAGGGGATAAAATAATAGATAATCTTAACCCACAACACTATTGCTTTGTTGCGTTATGTTTTTAGAGCTGTAAATTTATTATTTACTAGTCTTAAATATTATAAACTGTGTATATTTATTCTTGAACTCCATAATACGTTAACATAGTATATATATATATATATATATATATATAACTGTAATACTTCAAAATAGAGTGCGAATCAGCACCCCTTGGATCATCTTCCCACTAAGTCTTTCAGGTATAGACCTAATGGAGAGTCCAGCAGGTGTGCTCAAGAGAGTCTCTGGATTTAAATTCTGCAGTGCGAGGCAATCTCAGCTTCACTCGGTTTTACAGCTGTGGTCGCTTAGTTGTGGCTGGTCTTGCAAGATTTTGCACACTAAACTSCACAGGTGACAGTGTTAGTCAGAAGTTGGTAGTGTTCATACAATTCTTACATTCCTACGGATGTTTTGAAGACTCATTTCTGTTTATCCCATAGGCTTAGTACTTTCTATCTCTTTAAATATTGTCTCACTTTGTTTAAAGAATATATTTTCATTTTTTCTGCATGCTGTTTTTAAGAATCTATCAGGTAAGAAGGAGTCTATATGAAGAGAAGGAGTATTCTACAAAGATTGACAAGGTAGAAGGAATTCTTGTGCAGAAGTTTCTTGCCTGTTTTCTTGTCTTTTGTGTCTTACTGTACTCGGATATTCTTGTTATTACTTTCATCTGATTTGAGGAGAGGGTGGAGCTTATCTGTTTGTAGCTGAGGTGACTGACAGTATTTTGTTTTCCTGAGTCCTTGTGGGTGGSGACAGAGCGCTCCTTCACTGTGGGAAGAGAAGACGAGTAGAGAAATAGACGCCGGTGCTGTGAGTATTTTCCCAGTTTTGGCAGAAAGCTGTCATTAACGCCTATTTTCTCTTTGCAGCATGCGAGGAAACTGCAGTTTTTTTCCATCGTTAGTCTGGTTTTAGTTGTAAGGTGAAGTACTCCATACCACACCCACCAGGAAAACACATCAAAGACTAAACGATAGGCTGATAACTTGTAGTAGGCTTAACTTTCATCAATTATAGCCTGCATTGTTAGCATTGACTTGTGGCTTTTGCATTGTAGAAGATGCTCTTACATTTTTTCTTTTTGCATAAAATTACAGTGTCACATAACTGACTCCATCTTCATTTGCAGTAAGGACATTTCCTGAGGTTCCACAAAAAGGTTTCTCACGATACTTATGTGTTCACATGGATTTATACGTTAAACATCAATTCTGTGTCGGTTGTTGCTGGAAGGAATTGGCTGTGTAGGTGTTCTGGGACCTCAGTTACCTGCACAGTTACTATTCCAGGTGTGTTACTGTTTCCATAATGTTCCCCTGTCTCTGAAGATTCTCGAGAACTACATGTTTTGCTTACGCCAATGAGAAAAATGCGAACTGTAGAAAGCTTGTGCTGCTAGGTAGTATAGCTCAGAAAAAAAATGATTTTGGGTTTCTTTTTGGCGGGGAAGCGATTTGGTGCCATTATTCTATACCTTGTGCTGTATGCCAGCATAAGCTGATATTTTATATTGCTTTAAAAAGGTTATCTGCAGGTGTCTTTCTTTGAGTCTGGTACCTGTACACTTGCRTGCTGCTAAATGTTTCATTGGGTTTTTTAGTGTGTTTTTGAAAAACTAGAGTATTAAGTCACTGGGAAAAAAGACAGTATCATCTAACAAGGAAGACTCTAGACATGATTTTTGTATGTTCATGAAATTTATTAAATATAATCTACAARTAACTTTTAATAGCTTTTTCAATAAATAGTTGTCTCAATTTGTTGACAAAAYGACAATGAATTAGTTTTCCAAACAACATTTTGAGCCCGTAGGGCTTACAGAGAGGATCAAGTGTGATCTTAGAGCAGACTGTTTTGCCACCCACATTAAGAACATACAGTGGTCCCAAAAAGGACAAGAAGCTAGTGGTATGCCACAGGGCAAAATATATAAATTAGTCATAATTAAATATTTAAATAAATAACGKAGCAGTAAAACCAAAAATGGTTATACAATTTCTCTCAACATAGCTTGCAGGAAGCTCCTCAGTTCCTGGCGAAATTCAGGAAACTTTTTCTTCTCATTAGCTTCACACTTCTTGCATGTAAGTTTTGGGGAACCAGAGRCCTGCAATACAGATAATTTTTTGATTAGTGTTAACACTCTCGCTAGCTGATTTTAACAATGGTKCATCGACTTCTGTAGAGCTTTTCCTTTAACAAAAAGTAATGCTTAATATTTGTAGCCCGAAGAGTACTCCTAAAATGCTACAAGGAACTCTAGGCCGTGGATTTTGTTTTAGTAGTATGTCAAGGTGTATTACATTCATCCCTGGGTCYTCCAGTCATAAGTTTATGGCACAGTTTTCAAAGCCATTGCTGCGTAAATAATTGTTATGCTTCTAAAAGCAAGCTTTTGTCAGTGTAAGGTGCCTTGCATAATTCAGTAAAGAAAATAAATGTCATATCTTATGATATTTTTGTATAAAACCCTGTATTTTCAAGAGCTGATAACACAGATCTTGATGTGTAAACACACTCATTCAGGCATGGTTTTTCACTAACACTGAAACACTTTTTTCTTTTTATTTCTTTTTTTTTGGAAYAGTTGTAAAAGATTGCCTACCGTAAGACACTGGAGATTCTTTTGGATATTTAGAAGAGTTCTACGGTCCTCGCCTTTCATATCTTGTATCAAGACGCCCAGTTCTGTCAGGTAACATTGTAGAGTTGCCTGGTTGCACTCCTAGAACAGTCAGCAGAATTGTTATATGTRTAACTTGTTTTCTTTTTTTCAGTTTTCAAAATCTCAATTGCCCGTTGTTTTTATCCTCATCTCAAGAATCGAGCTGCTCATTTTCTACAMTGTATTACAGTTCATTTGTTGCCCTCAAAGTTGTACTGGGAGATGCTACATGTGGCCTTAATTCTGTAGCTTTTGAAAAGTGAGTAATCATTACATGACACTTGAAATGTTGGAATATCTCTTGGGAACACAAAGCTGTAATATTTGTTCCTAAACCGAGCCTTACTCCTGGTTGTCATCTGAAAATCATGTGTTAGCAAACAGGTGGCCTTTTYCAGAGGCATCTGCAATTAATGCACTTTGATTGCTCTATCTAATGTCTGCATTAGGTCTGGCTTTTGAACAGGGTAAACAACTGTATTCGTCACTTTTGCAAGCTGTTTTGGGCACTCAGTGACAATATGTTACCGATCAGCCCCAAACATTTGCATTTGAGCACTGGAGCTCTGAGACAGTTAGGTCTTGATGTTGCCAGCACATGAGAAAAGGGACACAGGTAAGGAAGTGGTTGCAGAATCTGACTTTAAATCTTTACTGAAACAAAACTGTTGTTAAAGTGAGAATTCTTCTGAATTAAAAACTTCCCGGAGGCTCAAAGTAGCTAACAGATAACTTGTGAAAAGCTTTTAAACCTMCTTTCCAGTACTAAATAATTCATGCTCCTGTTTATTGATCTGTTTGCATACTGAATGAAAAGTAGTACAAATCAGCAGCAGTAAAGCTGTCTGCAGTAAAGCTGTTCTTGGAGCACTCTCTGCACTCTGGTGTGCAGTGTTTTAGAGAAAAGTGACCATAATGATGATATTTGTGTGGAAATAAGTCTCTCTCAATGCCATAAAACAAGATATATAGCTTAGCTACCCAGAAGAACTTGGTAAAGTTTTGTTCCTGAAAAGAATTAAGTAGAGCATAAATGAGTTTCGTTCATTGGTGGAATATAGAAGACTTAAAATGTCTTAAACAGAACCTGCCAGTGGCTCTGCCTCTAGTTTAGATAAAATGTGGGTGATTTCATGTGGCTACTGCTTTAATCTATTTCTAAATCTAGTTTCATTCTCAGAATTGTTCCTGTGTTAGAGTTAATACAACAGTATTGCCTCCTGCAAATCTTATACCATCCTCAAATTGTTCATAAACTACCTTTTTCCTGTGAATTCAGCCATGTGTTAGGCAGGATAAATAGGAAATATTTGTTTTGTGTTACTTATTGCACAAAGCAAGGAGATAACATTGCATATCAGCCTTTTAATGTTTGAGAATAAAAATCAGAAGTTTCTTTAAGAAATTGCATTCTCTAAAGTGAATTCAAACTGAACAGAAAATTTAAACTCACCCGTATGTCATTTGGTGTGTAAAAATCAAGAAAATTCTGTAGAGAAAGGGGAGGGGGAAAGTTAGTTTTTCTGAAAAAAACTACATAGAAAAAATAAATACAAATGAATCTTCAAATAAAAGAAAATCGCGACTTACCTTCTTGATGTTTTTCAGTTCTTCTAAATCACTTAGTAAATCTTTAAGAAGTTGCTCTTTGTCAGCAGGCGGTAGTTCGGTTTTAAGAGGTGCTCCATAAGCTGCAGTCATAAGAATTACTGCTGCAATACAGCCAAAGATGAGTACTTTGCACATCATGTCAGTGTTATCTGGATGCCAATATTAGAGTTGTGATATATGATGAGAGCTGRTAAGTTGTAATTAAGCTGTTTAGTGTATTTATACTCTTCTTTCTGGGGGGGAAAAAGATGGGGGCGTCATGAAGAAGAGGTTTTATTACACATTTTTTCATATGTTCTACCTGTATGGCAAGAATCATTACTTTTGTTTTTCCTCCCCTGATGACACTTTGGAATTTTTATCAAGCAAGAGGGATTTTACCTACATTCACTGGTGTAAGAGAAGCCCACACTCACTTTTGGCAGCCTCTCTTGTGCTTTCTGCATGAAACACATTTTCCCTCATGCGTTGTCCCACTCCCCCATAGAATATGCCATAGAACAAACTCCTGCCATAAAAAATGTTGTCCTAAAGATGTATATTCTAATCATTTTGTTTATCTACATATATCTATCCTTTCACAAATCCTGGGGCATTACTTTAGTGAAGAAGAAAGAAGCCTTCTAATCTTAGTAATTGTTGATTAAACAACAGGAAGAAAGTTGGCTTCCTGTCTGAAGGTGGTTTTTTACCTGTCATCTTTCACACTGTAAGGTTAGGTGCCTAACTCAGTCTTCATAGCATCAAATTTGAAACAGTTAGGAAAAAACTCCAGCAGAATTCTTTGTTTTGGKATGTTAAACCATTTTTTTCTATTGCTGTATATCTTAATGCTGTTCTTTTTTCGTTGTGTACAACTTTCATTTTTCTCCAGCTTAGAATGAAAACGCACTGCTCTAAAACGTTTGCAGGTTTTATTGCTGATACCTAACCCACTGCATCTTCTGGTGCGTATCATGGTACTGAAGTTGAGAGTAAGCAGTCGTTTGACACTGAACTGTGGCATAGTATTGCTAAATTGTTTTTATTTTCTGCTTCAGGGGTCTGTGGGCTGATTTCTTTGGGATGTGAAATGTTTAAAATCCATAGTTTCCTTCATTGAGTGTGGTTCTGAGCCAAATACTCCCCCTGCTGCCCAGCAGGCTCTGACATTATGTGAAACATGGTTCTTTTGCTCAGTGAATTCAGCTACGGARGCTGTGTGGAATAAATTCTGGATTTGCACACTGCTGTGGTTTGAAGTTTTGGAGCATTTAGGATGTGCAGGACTAGGTGGGTAACTATTTCACCCACCACTGCATATAAAGCTACATGTGGAAACCCATGTTCTGATCATGTRATCAGAGAGGGAGTGGATCTGCTGGAAGTTAGTTAGAATACAGTTTGAATAAAATACAACCATTACTGTAATTCTTTTTACTAGTGTGTGTCTTCCCATTAACCATTTACTTGGTTCTAATTAGCAGTGCAATCCCAGCTCCGGAGAAGGTCTTAATTTCGTGGGTTTGAAATAAGTACAAAGATTTCATGTCTATAGTCATACAGAAGTCCTAGTAAGCTATTGTAGCTTGCAACATGTAGCATTTGTGCAGTCTGAAACTTCTGGCACTAAATACTTGTGTCTTGTATTTGTTCTTGCTAGTAACCAATTTGTAACGGGAGTTATGCCTGCAGAGGTGAGCTGCTGAGCACTGGGTTGTCAGCTTCTCTCTAGCTTTTTACTGTTTTGTTTTTCAGATCTTGGAGAACTTATTAAAAAGAAAGCCTGAGCATTCTGTCAGTTTTTTCAGCAAGTTTGCAGCCAAGTCTGCTAAAGAACTAACGCCACTGAGGTAATGAGCTCCCATGCATCTTTGCCCATGGGACTTTTAAGAACATTTTGCTCTGCAGTCCTTTATAGTCCATTGTGTACAAAATTGTGACTCTAGTTGTAGTCCAGGTGTAATTGGAACCAGTTCTTTATCTGTTCATTCTTTTCAAAGACTGGAAGAGGCTTGCATATCAAGGCAGGAGGGTGGAATCTGAATATGCAGTATTTAATAAATTGTGCATGGGAGTTTGAGTGATTAATTTAGGTTTAATATGGTGCTGCAGGATTTGTGGTCCAACAGGAGAAAGCCACAGATATTGTTTTGGCCATTTTTATTGGATGTACCAGGTAAGGAGGAGATGGCTTGGAATATCTTGATAAACCTAGACACAGCAAACCCTCAGTCAATGTTACACAGCTTGCTCTGCTGGTCAGATTTCAGTAATCACACTCAGTCTGTGCTCATATATATTACTGGGCATGGAGTTACTTGGGGTTTTATTCAGAGGTACAGTGATTTAGATCCTCCCAGCTTCACCACAGAGTTGACTGCATTTTAACAGGAAATGAAATTACTCTCTTAAATTGCCTTGGAATCATACAGGATAAAGTAGTGCTACAAATGCTGAACTGGCAATATCCTATCTTTAAAAGTACAGGGGTCAGGTACTAGTGACCGTGTCATACTGCGGGGTTTTTTATTTGGTTTTAAGGCACTATTGTGAAAGGTTAGTTGATTTATATCTCATTTTATCTCTAAATTTAATATTGTTACACTAAAACAATGTTATAAAAAGATGCATCCTACCTGAAAAGCTATAAGAAACACTTCAAAAGCCTCACCTATGTTTTCAAGGAAAATTAATTAGCAATAAAACACATATGTTAAACAGAAACAGTATTTGTGGATCAGGGATCTGCAAAGGGATCTGGAAAGTTTGTGTCCAGGTATTGTTTTAGTGGATTGTTTATACTTTTGGTAGTATTTGTGCCTAATTTAAAGAATAAGGGCTCATTTTCGCTTCTAGAAAATGAGTAAAAGTAGATGACACACACTGACTAAACCCCTAATTTGTACAACTTCAAAGTCTGGAAAAGTTTTTACATAGGATCTGACTCCTCTCAGTTTAGACTTATTTTTCATGTCTTTCTGATCTGAAAACTTGCATCTTTCTTTCTTTTTTTTTCTTTTTTCATTTTCTGCCCTTGCAAACCTGATGACTGCTGAATTTTGGAGAGAGGTTGTGGTTTCATTGAGGTATTTGACATCTTGTTGATCAAGGTGCTTGCCTCCTTTCTCCATCCCCAGAACAAAGCTTTAGTATTCAGCTACAGTCACTGTGAATGTCTTGTTTGGTGCTGTATTTCATGTGCAGGTTTTTTTCAGACTCCTGTTATAGCAGCATGCTGTACAAAATTTCTGTCAGTAGAGTCACAGGAACCACAGCAGAGTTCCTATGTCTGATGAAGGTGATAGTCAATTTTTGATCAAGGTCTGCTCATTTAACACTTTCTAGCTGTGTTTTAGAGAATTTTTGTGTAACAGAGGCTGACTTCTTGTAGATCTTGTCGTTCTAAGCGATAACCTGTAGAAAGTAAACCTTTAGCATTCTTATTCTGCTCAAAGAGAAGCTCCTGGAAACACATTGAAGATATGAATAAACGGTTGAGTGACAGTTGTTCTTCATTTGAAATTAAACCATCAAAAGGAGATATTTACCACTTTGCTTCTTCAGACTTTTCAGTCTTTCTCTTCAGTCYAGTGTTAGCAGAGGTTCATGATCCTGCCCATATTTAAAAAATGGAAACTTCCCAGATCCTCATGATCCTAAAACTCAAAGTGTCTGACCTATTTGATAGGAGACGGCTGCGTTTTTTTGTTGAGCAAGAACAACCAGCAGTATCTGAATTACAGGCAGTATTTTGTGTCTYCATGTTGCAATCTCTATTTAATAGAATCATAGAATGGWTTGGAAGGGACCTTAAAGATCAACTCGTTCTAACCCCCTGCCATAGGCAAGGACACCTTTCCCTAGATCAGGTTGCTCAGAGACCCTTCCAAGCTGGCCTTGAACACTTCCAGGGAAGTGTTCTATTAGTGTATCTGATAGATGCTACAAGTAGAATAGTTTTCATATAAATGCAATGGATTCCATAATGTGTTCGTATTTCATTGTAGCAGTGAATAATGGATTTAACTAGTTGAATATTGTCCCTGACAAGGGCAAGTACCCACTGTTTCGGGAGAAAATGCCAAAAAAACCCAACCCCCAAGTGAGTAATTGTTGGAGTGAATTTTTCCTGCAAGAATGCCAGTGGGGTTTTTTTAAGAAAGACTTTTGGTTTTGGAGGCTTGACTAAAATGACCTGGAAATAGTTGACAGTTGGGAATTGTTTCACAAAACCAATGTTTGATGTAATCTTCCGTTGAAAGGACCAACATTAAGAGGGAACATTTTAGAAATAAAAAATGTTCTAGTTATAAATGAACCTGTCCTTGGGGAAAGTAACTTTAATCTCTCCTTAGGAGCTGTCTGACACATGAGTTTCATCCTTCTAAAAATCTTCTCTGTAATTGTTTAATAGGTGGGGATTTAGTTAAGGTATGGGGAGCATTGGTGTTTCCTGTTAATACAGTCTACTTTTCAGAAAGTGAATTTACTAAGGTTATGAACTTCAGAGTCAGTGTTTTTGTTTCCTGGTAAAATTTGGGTTGGTGGCAAGTCTGAATGAGAAAATGAATTACTGCAAGAGTTATGGCTGAATGTAAAGTTAGTAAGGTTGATCAATAAAGGGTAAGGATTAGGGCTGGATGTAATGCACGTTAAGATGGTGTGCTGGGTTTACAGGGGAAATAGTTTAATTTTTGCAAGATTTCTGGATGAACTTGAATGGGTTCTTTTTGTCTGTGTATAACCTATCTTCAGTAGGTCCAGCATACGTTTACAAGGATGATTAGTCCTGTTTACTCATGKTTTCCTTTTACATCCAAATGGACTTTTTAAGGCTGTCTCCACAGTGAAGTGTTGCCAAAACTTTAGTTACCAACTTCCTCTTAGTGCAATGTGCACCAAACCTGCTAAAAGTGTTCTAGGTATACCCACAAAATAATCCAAGTGTTAACCTCTGCTAGTTTTGGTTCACACTTCTTTTTAGGTTCTGAGCTGTAGGCACTGAGGCACAATTCTGTGAGGGAAGGCAAAATGGAGGTGTCCTGAAGAGAGGAAATCAAATCAGAGCATCCTGGTCAACCTAATAGAAAAAGAGGTACTTTGTTGTGACTGGAAAGAAACTGAAGTCTGTCAAATGCGCTGGGTAGCTCAAATTAAAGCAATGCTTATTTCATTTTGGAATGAGAAGTGGAGAGTAAACCCAAAGGCAAAGGATATCTGATTTTCAATATTATTGTTTTGCAGTGGAAAAGAGACTGGTGCATACACTGACAAGCCAGGTTGTTGCCAAACTGTTCTCAAGTGTCTGGATTTAAGAAATGTCTGGTAAAATGCAAGTTGAAATTGCCTTGCCAGGTCAAAAGGCCAGGTCAGGTTATAACCATACAGGATGCTAACAAACCACAAACAAAGAACACTGTTTTGCCTTAGTGAATGCTGTGATAGATGCTAGCAAATGGCCTAGATTTATCACTAGATAGGGACAGAAGGTATTGAGGTACCACCTCAGTGCTGGCTGACTCCAAACTGTACACAGGCATTGTTACAACATTGTACCCATTCTCTCAAAGTTCACCTTCTTGATCCAATTTTCCATTTGCTCACTATTCCCTTTTGCTTCACATTGATTATGTGGAATTTACTGGGGAGGAGCCGGAGCTTCCCCACACAAACTTATTTTGCCCATTGTCATACCTAAGGTCAGTGTGATATTCCTGTACTTCCTGTGGATCCTGCACTCCTGGCTGAGTGTTAGTGCAAAAGTGTTTGATCTAAGACTGTGTTCCTCCTACTCTGTCCATGTTAGCCAGCCCTTCTGTCTGTGCAATTTGGTGGAGTTCTCTTGAAGATATGAAGGATTTGTTTTGAAATAGTCTAAAACAACACTGGGAAGATAAGAACAGTTTATTTTCCTTAAATTCTGGAGCTGTGTTCATGAGCTGAAGAGTCCATTTAATTCACGTCTTTCTCCAAAGGTAGCCACAATCAGAAACTTAGGGCACGTGGTGCTCCTGAGTACTTTCCCTAAAGCCAGCTGTTCTCAGCTCAGAGGAGTTACTCAGCTGCAAGTGGTTCCTTTGTACTGATTAACCCCCAGTGTATGTCCAGGCTCTGCCTTGAGTCACTCTTAGCATCCACAGCACAAATGGTTAGCTGGTTCCACACATCGACCTATTGTGGTTCTGCATGTTATAATCCTGGTTCCTGCTAGGTTTAGTTGATGTTTCTGCCTTTTGATCCTTGTACTGGAAGAGGTGGTGAGTCTTCCTGTCTACCTGTGCTGTGACACTCAAAATTATGTGGAACTTTGTCCACAAGAATTGCCTCTTTTCTAGGCTTTGTTTCCTGTCATACTTGTTTGCTGAACAAAACAACAGMAATTGGATTGGTTTTGTTGCCCTTGCTTGAGCCTTTTGAGCTTCTGCTATTCTTCTTTGGAAATGAGGGCACTGCATCCCTTCCCCTTCTTCCCCAAAAACAACTAAAAGTTGCCATTTGCTTCATTTTTGAGAGTGAGAATTGTAAGGGATGGACCACAGAAATAATGAACACAAATGCAAATGTAATAGCGATTACAAGGGCAAATTTCCATACTAGTGACCTGGCATGACATGAATTTGAACATAAAGCTGAAGAAAAAGTATCTTTTGCTAGGAAAATCCTCTGTGTCAGTGTTCAGAGCTAAGGAGTGTTCCTGGTTCTTTCACTTATGCTGAAAATAATTTTACTAACATAGATGGAAGAGAGGCATCTTTGGGCCTCATGCAAATGCTGTAGTAGACAAGCTGAATTTCTTACATGTCTTCAATGCTTTGTTGCTATTAAAAATATTTTTCCCTATCTAGATGACAGTTTTTATGAGTTTACTCTGCATTTGTTCCTATTAGGCACAGCAGTTCAGTATCTAGTGCATTTAAAAACCATAAGCTCAACGCAAGTGTTTTATGTATAGGAAAATCACATTCAGTTGATTTGGCATAAGAACATCAGTGCAGTGATCAGAGCTAAATTTATACCCTGCCCAAGGTCTCGGTAGTATGTGTGAGACATAATAAAAATTGTACAGTATGGTAGCAACAAATTTCATAATTCAAATCTTGTGGTGATTTTAAGGTTGCCTGCCCCTTGACCTGCGTGTCTGCCCCAGCCACGTCATGACCCCGTCCCTGTGTGAGCCCCGTGCATGCGTCACCCTCCCTCTCGCACCTTGGTTTTCTCAGAAAGGAAATGCAGTTGCGTGGGCTGCAGAGGAGATCTGTGCGTTCTACATCGCCTGTGATCTGGAYGATTGGGGTTGCACCTCACGCCCAGCCCTCAGCCTCAAGGGAGAGATCAGAAATTACAGTGTAGTTCTTCCCTGTAGTGCCTGAAGAGCATCATAAAAGGCTCCGGGAAATCCACGGATCTTGGTAGAAGCAAGTTTTTCCAAGGCCTGTGTTGGAATGGGCAGGGTAAGTTTCTGCGGTACTCAGGCAGTTGGGAAACCGAGAGTATTAAATTCCAAGCCACTGGAGACTTCGTAGGTGGCAGAATTGCAAGAGGTGTGAGACACTGCAGGCCTAAAACATGTTTTCTGGCTAAATGCAGGCACTGTTATTGCTATTCATTTTATAATAATGCCCAGCCATGACCAGTGAAATCCAAATCCATTCTGTTCACTGTATAAATACAGAAGGAGAGAAGCTGCTGATGCATTACATTGAACATGATCCTAGGAAACGATGAGATTAGTAAGAATTCCTAGGAGGCTTATGTTCAGCAGGATTAAAGTGTTAAGTCTTGCACATCAATGTTTTCTGGAGTTTGGGGAAGATGTTTTGACGTTTCTGGAACTCTGGAAGTAGTTTACAGCAAGGCAAGACTGAACAGCACAGTAGCAGAAGGAATATAACTGACTCTCACAATTGTTCTTCTGAAGCAATGGAATGTACTTGGAGGAAAGTGGGCTAAAGTATCCAAATACCATAAAACCGTTTGGTCTGTGACCTCATCACGTGTATTACCTTTTACTTTTGCTCACTAGTATTAAAAAGTGCAGGAAATTGAAACTTTGATCATGTAGTTAGAGGTTTCAGAAGGGACCACAGTGATCTGATTAGAGTTTATACTCTTCCTTGATTTTTGCAATCTTAATAGAACAGAAGTCTATTAAACCACAGAGGACAAGTTTAAATTACACAATTACAATGTGTTTTGGGTTATTTACTGCTTCAATAGCCAGATGTGAAGGTCAGTAGAATGTACTGTGGAAAGTGAGGTTGAAATTCTAGTGCTGAGTTCTCACTTGGTCTCTGGACTTTCTTCATGACATATTTGGCAATGGAAGCAAAAGCAATGGAGAAATTTTCTCGGGTCTTGGCCTTCCCACCGTTATTCAAATTACTGTACTTTTCATTTTCCATATCTTGCTGAAGGAAAGATTGAGAGTGATTTGTTGGTGGCAAATGCATCATAGCAACTTCAGTCATATATTCCATAACCAAATGCATGAGAGAGTAAGCAATTTGTCCACCCGCACTGTCCAGATCCCAATTTAAAAATTTTAGTAATATAAAGGGTTTGATGTAAGTGAACAGGAGCCAAGAAGTCCTTAAATGTGTCATTTTGCGCCTGTTCAATTTCAGAGCTTTTAAGAAAAGCATCTTTTGGATTTGACATATGAGAAGTACGGTGCCTGAGAAAGACTGACTTCCAGGAGGTAAAGGGGGGAACCAGCAAATGTGTGATCAGTGAGAAGTTCCCTTTTTAACCACAGAAAACACCAGTTGTGGAAACAGATATGAAAATTACTGTGGCTCATTTGACTGTAATCACCTAGTCATGCTGCTGGCCATAGAGTGACATTTGCATCCAAATGTTAAGGTGTTGCTTTCTGGAAGGCAATACTGCACAATGGAGAGGCAAGGGTGGGAGAGGAGAATGGGRTGGACCAAAAAATCCCACATGAAAACAGGTAACATGTATGCACCTTCCACCTGTGGACAATAGAAAAGTGAAGGATTTCAGTCTCATGGAGGATGTAGCCCATGAATATCACAGAATCATAGAGTACCCTCAGCTGGAAGGGACCTGTCAGGATCATTCAGTTCAGCTCTGGCCCTGCACAGGACACCCCAACAATTCCACCCTGTGCCTGAGAGCATTGTCCAAATGTTTCTTGAACTCTATCAGGCTTAGTGCTGCGACCACTTCCCTGGGGAACCTGTTCCGGTGCCCAACCACCCTCTGAGTGAAAAACCTTTTCCTCATATCCAACCTAAACCTTCCCTGGTTCAGCTTCATGACCTTTCCTCGAGTCCTGTCCCTGATCATGAGAATGAAGAGATCAGTAGCATCCCCTCCGCTGCTCCTCATGAGGATGTTGAAGACTCCAAGGAGGTCTCCCCTCAGTCTCCTCAAATAAAAATAGTATGTAAATACCTTGGACATGTCAGGATTTCTGTGGGGAGAGTTACACCTTAGATGTTCAACGCATGAAATGGCTACCATGCATTATCACGATAATAATAAAAGGATTTTTCAGTGTATTTGTTTCAGACTTAGGCTAAGGAAGAAAAGTGAACATGGATTTTTGTCATTATTTTGAGTCTAGAGAACTGTTCATTATTATATTTCTGCAGAACTTATATAATAACTTTATTCCAAAACATTCATCTTTTTTTGGACTTTAATGACATATCTAACACAAGCCATTTGTTTCTAAATTGAGGTGTGAAGATTTGAGCTAGATATTGAAATAAAGTAGCAGGCTTTGGTCACTAGTTCCTAATCCATACTTCGCAGAAGCATTTTGTGGTAATCAGCTTTCCRTGCAAAATAGGAGGCTTTGATCAGCTTTTGAGTGCCCCAGACAAAGCTCTTGATATTTCCAGAAGCAAATAAGACATCGCTGTGAAACATCTCTTCATGTGATTAGGTTTTGATGTAATGTGATTTTTATTTCTTTTTTTGTATTTTGACATGAAATTACCATCAGATTTTGATTCCTGCTGTTTTGAAAGGAGATTTAATGCTGATGGTTCTTTCTGATCTTGTCAGGATAACGTAATTAGTTATGGAGTGTAAGATTTAGCCATTGTTAGCATGATCATCTGAAAATTGAAGTTTGTTGATAGAATTATATGTAATTGTAAACCTTTCTGGTGAGATGTTTTTGGTTTTGAAATTCTGAGTCAATAAAACACTTTATGGCTCAAAATTACTTCCCTTGATGGCAGAGGCAAGTCATTATACCCTTTGAAAAAGGGAGATGATATCAGCTGATAATAGTACACATTTAAAATATATTTTAAATGCTAAGAATTTAAGAAAATGAGAAAATTTACTGCTGGATTGAACAGACCAACTCTTTCCTAAAACAAAGTAGTAGAKGCAAGAAGAATATCTAATGCATAGAAGGAAGGAGTTCTTGGGAAGATGTCACTTCTTAGGATGTCAACATCCAAGGATGACAAGAGGATTCTCTAACTTTTTAAATCCAAGAATCCATTTCCTTTTTTTTTTTTTTTTAGGAGGTGTGAAAATGAGCCACTGAGTTTTGTTGAGTCCTACTACACATTTTATTTTCCATTTTTATAGATGTAACAGCAAAATCGTTACTGCGTTTTCTGCCAAAAACATCAGAAATGACTGAGAAGTGATCAGAAGTCATGTTGGAGCAACTGTGATTTGGATTTATGTGGAAAAGGACTTAACTGCCTGTGGAAAACAGGGTAATAAAAGAGGTGTACAGACTTTTCTGAGGCATGTTGTGACATCGATACAGAAGTTACAGAAGGCTGTGGTGGTGGTTTTTTTTGTTTTTTTTTTTGTGTTTACTCCCAAACCAAAAATGTCACTCCTTAGAAAACACAGAGCACTGGTTGAGGCTTCAAAATTCAGAAAGCATTCACTGCCTTTTCGCTCTTTTCACCTGGACTTGGGTTATGTTGCCAGAGTCATGGAAGAACCCAGTTATGTTGAGAAGTTCTAGCTGATTATGCACAGGGTAGTGGAAATGCAGAAATGGCATGTAGTGGAAATTTGGATCAAATTTCAGGTGGAGTTTCTCAGCTTGAATCTTTCTGCACTTAAAATTGAGTGCATTTATCTGTGAAATAAAAGATCGTGGCTTATCTCATGCTATTTAATGACTGTAATTTCAGGAGGCTCATTTAGGAAGTGGATATGCATGTGGGTGGTGTGTAATGTAGGTAGCTCTAGTACAAGGAAAGGTTTTAGTTTTTTGTTTTGTTTGTTTTGGTTTTGTTTTTAAATTTTATTTTTTTCTTCATTTATTATTCTGTGTGCAATCTGRTCTAGTGAAAGATGTCTCTGCCCATGATAAGGGCGTTGAAACTAGATGATCTTTAAGGTCCCTTCCAACCTAAAATATTCTGTGAATCTATGTTCCTTGACTTAGACACYGAGAAAACCACCTGTCTCAAATTTTACATCATTTCAAGTACTTATTTTTCCAAATGCTAGGTTATCTTCCCATGCTAAAACTGATCTCCCAGTATCTCACGATCTTAATGTACAAASTCAATGTGATTGAGACAGATTCAATGGGAGATTCAAAGATGAATCTTTCTTTCTCCTACAGCATGAGAAACAATAGCAATTCTGACCCCCTTTCCCATCTTTTTAACAAAAAAAAGTTAGGATACAGAGTACCTTCTGTGGTTTGGGTTATAATTTCATAATTAACAAATGTGATTCAGAGGTAGAATGTAGGGGTTTCCCCCTGTGCTGTATAGTATATCTTTGCTCGTGGTAATTCAGGGTTTTCCCTTTCCTGGCTGTTTAGCTGGGTTATAGTCGTAATTCTTCCTGTTCTCCTAGATGACTGTATATTAATTTCTTCTTTTCTGTCTGATCCTGATGGGTTTTTGTAGGATTACCTGGTGTGGTAAAGTGTGACCTTCAGCAGGGATGTGGTTCAGAGGCTTCCATGTTG
Source organism: Amblyornis subalaris (assembly GCA_018881555.1). Classification (NCBI taxonomy): domain Eukaryota; kingdom Metazoa; phylum Chordata; class Aves; order Passeriformes; family Ptilonorhynchidae; genus Amblyornis; species Amblyornis subalaris. The sequence continues at coordinate 1,074,044 of JACAXG010000007.1, forward strand.
TCATTCTAGCTATGACACTGCCTCCCCCGTTACCTGGGGAAGTTGCTGACTCTGCTTTAATCTTCATGAGTAAATGAGAGTGAAATTTCACTGCTGCATTTTTCAGGAACTTGGTGCCTCCTTCTGAATAATCCAGTCTTAATCCTGATCTCACAGAAACCAAGAAGTGATTTGCATTGATTAATTTCTTCATTTTGATGTACAGCTTTGGAGCACTTATCTTGTAAATTCTGTCTCCTGATTTTGGCTCATTTTTTTCCCCCTGTGGAATTGGTGATAAAATAATGCACTTAGACTTCATAATATAGGAAGGATGACACATAGTTCTGAAAAAATACACTCATCTCCAGAGCATCTCTCCCTTCATTCCCAAAGTAATTTTATTACTTTACTACAATTAACTGCCATGTGGCTAAATGATTTTTCCCTAATGCTGGTTTCTGTATCGATGTCAATTTTTACAAGTGCTTACTTGTCTGGTATGTATGAAAATCGATATGTTTAGATTCTACATTCAGAGGAACTGGAGGAATATTTTATGAGGTATTGTATATTTTATGATCTATCTCATAGAGCAGTATTATTACTGCCTCCAGAACTCTTAGCTATGTGTGGCTAAACAAAAATGTCAAAAGGTTCCATTTAAATGCCTAAGGAAAAAACAGAGAGTGATACCAAGATCTGTGGGAGAGACATTTCTGATGTTAAACAGGAAGCACTAATATTCAGCAGAAATATTAGCAAAAGCATCATTAATAACACTACAGATGTACACGTGTTAATTTTCACACTAATTTTTCCCCAGGGATTATTATTTTATTTACGGGAAACTTGAAATATCTAAGCCACCTAATTTAAAATTTAAACTGGAAATTACATAAGTGAAAGAAAATGATAATCTTTCTGTGTGTTCATCAAACGCATGGTAGGAGGAATATCAACCAGTCCTGTAGCCAAGTATCTTAGCCAGTGTTAAAAAAGGAGTTGTGTTTATACTTTGACAACTTCAACACTAATATTATCTGAAGTTTGTGCTATATATGGAGTTTCTTATTCTTGATGTCCTGTAATATTACCCAACTGTTGAATATCAGTGTTAATTGGACAATTAGTAAAAAAACCCAATGGTTTTCCTGTTTTCCAGTTTTCCATGTGTACAATTTGGACACAAATGTCCAAATATTCATGTTAGATCTATGTGTGCCTGGAAATTCTCTGCAAATCAGTAGAAGTAGAGAGGGGAAAAAAAACAAACCAACAAAACAAGTTCAAGATCATTGTATTTGGGAAAACGCCAGATGTACTATGCAGTGCCCTGAAAATCAAAAGCATTTCCTTTGCTGCTGTAGATAAAAGGATTGTGTGGGGCTCTTGCACTGCAGTACCTGTGAGAATCCTGAATTCTAAGTAGAAGTGAAAGGACTTTTACTTGTATTTAGAAACTAAGTTGATGGTTTTTTCCATCCAGAAAAGGATTGAAAGGTTGCAAGGACAAAACAACAAAAGAAAATATCAGAGTAAGAGTATGAGTAGGCCTTGACTCAAATGTTTTATTGTATTTAAAAAGTGCAGGTACATTAGTCAGATTCTCTGAAGGATTTCTTGTAAAAGAACTTCGCTATTTTTAAGCTTTTCCTGTGATTAATTTTTTTTAATAGAAGTTTTTTAAATTAAATGTAGATTTTTTAAATTAAGTGAATTTCTACTTTGGAAATTGACAATTATGAAAACTGAAATTATCTGCTCCTGACTTTCAGGGACACTGAGTGCTTCAAGCATCGTGCAAAGGAAGCCATTTCTGCTGTGGCTGAGCCAGTGTGTGATTGTCAGGAAACCCCAGGAGATGACACAGGACCTGTTGTGAGGCCCCATCTGCTGATGCTTCCTCGTTTGGCTGCTCCTGTGGCTGTGTGTCAGGTACAAGGTGTAGTCTGTGTTTTCTGTGGGCTCAGATCCCTCTACTTTCAGTGAAAGGTTGACATGCGAGGACCTATTCTCACCATTTAAATCTTGCATGATAAGGTAGGAATTGAAATCCATGCAGTGCAAAATAAGGGATAAGTATAGAGTAACAGGGAAGCTGTTTCCTTGTTTATGTTGCAGAGCAACTAAACTATATTAAATCTATCTAAACCATACTTCCTGGTATGATTCTGGATATCAAAAATCTGACATCTAATCACTGTCTGACTCCTGTTAAGGTCATGCTAGAACCCATCAACATGAACAGTTTTTAATTGGTCACCATTAACTTGGGTGTAGTGAAAGAGGAATCTGGAACTGCATAAACTCTATAATAAAAATAATACTGATAATTAGCACCGAATTTCTGTTTCTGCAACTGTTGTTTCAGGGARATTCAAAGTGTAGAGTTCAGGTTAGGTCAACACTTTGCTGTTTTAAAAACTCCCCTGAAACAGTACTTCAGTTTATCTCTGTAAAAACTCAAATCACCAAGCAGTGAGCTTAGAGAGAGATCTCAAAAACATCTGTTCGAAGTAATTACAAAAATATGAACATCGCATTTTTGTATAGTTTATAGTGTTGATTTCTTTTTTCCTGTTTAGCWATGTAGTCCTATCATTTTGGGATGCTCTAACTAATACTGTACTACCTGTTGGATAGGCAGTAGAAGAGAATGCCTGTGACAAGTGAACTGTGGCACATTCACATGATTTTCTAAGTTCTTCATCTCCAGGGTTAATAGGATCAGGATGTGTATGCTACCTGTATGTGAACTGCAGCAGGTAGCTGTCAGAGTAATTTTTTATATATAAGCAACATTCAAATAGAGCAGCAGAAAAACTATAATTAAAATTCTGGTTCTCTGGTGACAATTATARAATATTATGTTACGAGTGTATGGAGCCCCATATCAGTCTTAAACTTAGAGAGTTTAAAGTAAGTTTGTCATATCTTTTAAGACATAAATCATTGTTCTTTGACTGAAAAACTGAGCATGAATTATCCAAAGCCATGTGACTGCTGATATCTGACTGTTGGTACAGAGCAGTTTCACTGGAGTGAAGTAGTTGTGCTGGTGCTTTGTCTTGATGGAAAATAAGGAGATCTGTGGGGACTGGGAAAGCACCCTGGGTGCTTTTGATTGTGAAATGGGTTATTGATGGATCAGTACTCATACAGAAACTTTCATTGAGGGAGAAGTTTTAAATGAGATTACTATCCATCTTTGTTCTCCCATTGACTTTTCAACCTACAGTTTCTTTGATTCCACAGAGGGATTTACTGTTTGCTGTGTACCTCTGCTGCTCTTCATCTGACCTTTATTGCTCTGCTGCCCACTGAATTGTTCTGAAAGCCTAAAAAAGGCATATGTGTCAGACTGGGAAATTTGCCGGAGACTTGTCTCAAACACTGAGACAAATCATATGAGAACCACATAGAACTAGCTAGAAAATAYTTCCCCATCTCACAGAAGTGTCACTTTTTCAATGTTGACCTTTATTCCCTCCTGCRTCACTCTGAAATGATGTTGAAAACTTTTAGCTGTTTTAATAAAAAAGCGCTTGAGAAAGCGTGAGACTGATCCATAGCCATCAGTAGCCTGTGGAGTAGGCATCTCCTCTGGAACCTTAGTGGAGTGTGTCCAAAAGGAGAAGCCAAATCAAGCAGAGCAGGGATTGGAGCCCAACTCCAGCAGTCACATCCCATCCCAAAAACCTGCCCTCTGCTCTGCTACTGTTTACATGCTTTTGTTTTTAACAGAAATTCCATCCTGAACCTGAGAAATGGTTTTTGCTTAAAGTTTTGTCAGACTGTTTCAGTGAAAGTCGTGAAGTTTCAGTTTCAACAAATTGTTGTCCTCCAGTGGAAAAACTTGCACTGAAAAATTCCCAGCCCAATCTACTTCTGAGTTTGCCTTGTACAACATCTTTTTAAGGGAAGTCTTCTGAGGTATAACAGTTCTACTTCAGGAGGGCATGTTTTAAAAGGCAGAGAGACTGGGTCAGAGAACTGACCTAGAGCAAATATAATTTGCCTCCTCACCTTTTCCTGCCGAAAAATGCAGCTGTCAGGGACTTGTAGGGGGAAGAAGTGGGAATGGTTTAAGCCAGTCCTGCCCAGTGTAACAGGTGAAAAAGAAGCCTGAGGCAGTAGGTTCCCAATATTTTGTTCTTCGATGCCATAAAAAAATTCTTAATGCCAGGTCAGTTATTTGGGAATTTGTACCACACCTTTCCCATCGCCTCCAGCTGCACCTGCCRCATTCCGGGTGTTACGTGGCATTTGTAGGGTATAAAATAGATAATGGAAAGGATTGATAAAAGTAAAATAGACCCCTCCCGGCTGTTTTTAACCGGAATTATTTCAGGCTTGAAGAACAGTTGCAGTTAAACTTGCCCAGCTAAGACTGTGAACCCAGTGAAGGGCTGGGATTGAGTGAGTCGAAAGAGTGGAGGAGGAGTGGGAAAGGAAGAAGAATTTCTGAAGATATTCTTACCAAACAAAGCCTATTTGTGTATGTTTGTCTAAACATATTCCTGTAAAGGGGGGATGGAAAAAAATAGCGGGGGAGTGTAGCAGCTGTCTAACAGGACACGGGATGCCTGAAGGGAGAGGCAGTAAGCCCATAAGGAATGCTTGGAACTATTATTCATCTGCAGGTACTGGGTTAGCAAGTTAGAAATGGGCCGGGTGCTCCACGACCAGGGGAACAGCATCATTCTGTGCCGAAGAGAARTGTAGGTCTTCAAGGAATAGCACAGATCCTGTACTTTTTGCTTGTTCTTTGTTTTTAGGCAATGCTTCTAATRGTACCTGTGACATAAGGTGAGGCAAGACTTGCCAATGCTTTGTCCTGTCTGGCTTTAATGCAAGAGTTGTAAATGACAGGCACAATTGAAGTGGCTTAACTAAAGGAGAGATGGAGAGAAGAAGGGAGTGAAAGACCAAATGAGGAGTAAATTGTTTGGGAAAGAGCAAAATRTAGGAAGAGGTAGAAATTATTAAGTAGATGGCATTTGAACTGTGCCTGTAAAAGAGAACACAGAAATGGGAGCATTGTAGTTCTTTTTAGTTAAGTTCCCTTTTTGAATATTATTTCCCTGCATTTGAGGGTTGGTGAGATTCATTTTTTACAAGCTGGGCGGGGCCAGGAGGAGGAACAGGGAGTGAGCTGCTTTCTTTTCTCAGCAGCCTGCTGCCCTCTTGTGGAATGATCCGCTTCTTACACTGGTGTATTCCCTGGCCATCCATAAAGGCACTGATAAGCTTGTAGTTGCTTCCAGATTTGATGAAATGGTGGATTTRGGCTGCCAACCTCACACATTTTTCTATATTTCACCCGCTGTAGATGCTATCTTCATATCAACTGGCTCTGGCCTTGACCCCTTCTTCATTAATAGYTTACATTTTTTTAAGGATTTAAGGGAGGATGGAAAAAGCTGCTCTGTTATAGTGTCTGATTTGTTGTGATAAGCTTGGTATGAAACATACTGTATCTTCTGCTACAGCTGGTTTGTCAGTGGTTCCTCACTTCTTTGGCTTAAAAGTGAAAATATTTCTGACTTCCTTATTGTCAGGATGTTCTCCTGTGGATGGTAAGGAATTCAACTTTATATGGACCACTAGCATTATATTCAACTCTTCTTCCGTTTTAATGGAATTGTGCAGCTGATGATTGTGCACCAAGTGTCTGAAAACTCCCTGATAACAGAAAGGAAGCTGGAGAAAGTGTAGCAGAAGGAAGAAAGTGAACTGGAGTTTTGAGAATAAGTGTGGGAAGTGAAAAAAATGGGAAGAAGATGGAAAATCAAGGGTGGGCATGGAGAGAGTACAGAAAGCAGTAGAGAAGTTTAATAATAAGGTCGTCTTCAAAAAGTGAAAAGAGATAAAAGAGGGTCYTTTACAAAGAATCTAAAAAGAGCGGTAGAACTCCCAATAGGTTGTCGGACAGTTAATGAAGGGGGACATGGGCACAGCATTCATTTGTACAGCCTCTTGCAAAAGGGAAAGGAGCTGCTGAAGAGACTAACTGGTATAGTAAGGGCTGTTTTCAAACATGCTCTTCATGATGTTACAGCAGTAACACAATTGGACCTTCAGCTGTGTAAACAGGAAAAGAGAAAACTAAATGGGAAGTAGAGAACTTAGTTTTTATGTCTGTAGTGTACCTCAAAGCTCACTGTCATGAGAATGACATTCAGCTTGCTTGTGTTGTATCTGAACTGCTTTGAATTTCCGTACAGTTGTCAAAAGGTGGCAGTACAGCAATTGAGATCAGCAGCTTGGGCACAGGTGTTTGGATAGGAAATGTTCTTTTTCATCTTTCCTCCTGGTACAACAGGGATCATCAGCACAACTGCAAAGCAGGGAACACTGTAGGGCAGTTTTGTTTTTTYCTTGCCCCCACAGCTCTTAGGACAATATGCAGGGAGTGTAAAAAAATAAAAATCTTATTGAAAGAGCAGTACAAACGAGCATATTTGAGAGATTTCTTTTACATCTATACAGATATCTAGGTCAACTGTGGCAAAATCGTGCCTAGACTTCTCAGTAGAGTTGAGTTATTCAAGTGTTAGCGTAATTCACTTTGATTTGGGAGGCTCTGTGTTCTCTATTGCATTAGCGCATATCATACAATGCATTAAGTGCAGTGTATCTGTGCAAAATTAAATGTGTTCTACCAGGAAAGAGAGACTGTGGTGTATTCAGAAAATATGCACCTGGAGACACGCCGTTAGCCAAAGAAAGTATTCCTGTCATTCTGGCTTGCATTGGAMTCCTGGCTAGGTTGAGTGAGATTCATCAGATCTAGTAATAGGCTTCAAGTATGGAGTTATCTGTAAGAACTCTTCCCTGTGGGTTTTCCCACTGGAGGGATCCCTTCTATCTTAGCACACAAGAAAACAGCAGGAGTCAGGTATGCTGGGATTCATCCAGAATGAACTGTTAGTCAAGTCTGAGTCATCTGCTCACTYGGTGAGAAGCAGAAGTACTTGGGAGCAATTCACTCCACTCCAAACCAGGTATGTGATACAGGTGACTCGAGAACCCACAGGGAAGAGTTCTCACACAGGTAACTACAAAAAAGTTTTTAAAGAAAAGAAGAGAACAAGAGAAAAATGTGTTAGCTAAAATTGTTTAATTTCACAGGCATATAAATAATCAGACCACATAGTCCTTAAGTACAAACATTCCCTTTACAGAAATGCAATAAATAATTAAATTAGATTAGTCAATTGGTATAAAAATAAAGAATCTTCTCAGGAAAAGTAAATATTATACAAAATTGTATATACCATGCTAAAACACATCTTGAAGTGCCTACGAAGGGCACTTATGATCAAAATCATAAATATATTGTAAAGCCTCCCTGGGAGGTAATGAGCTTTTATGGCTTACACTGTGCACTCTGTTAACGAAACACACATTATTTCTGCAGAGTGCACTTAGCACAAAGACAGTTCATCTTATCGAAGGAAATAAGTCAGGGTGGTGCACACATTTAGATTTGTGGTATCTGGTCCTCCCTAGGGTCACAAGTTCCTCCTGGGGTATCTTAACTTTTCCTTCTGAGAGTGGTGTTGCAGAGCAAGATGTCTTCTTGAACACTGGTTTGTCCTGCAGAGATTTCCTGTTGTTCGTTTATCCTGTTCTTCAAATAACACACGCTGAATAGTACACTCAGTCTTTCATCGCTTTGACAAATCAAAGAGTTAGCACGAGGTGACATATCTTGTAAATCAAAGCATATTTGAAATACACAGAGTTGCCCACCGTGATTGTGCTGACACTGCCCAGAGGTGTGGTGTTAGCCAAAATCGGCTGTGATAATTTTTTGATTAATATTCTCCATACATAGCTGGACTGGCTTGTCCAATAACTTCAGTTTTCTGCAAGATCTCAGAGCAATGAACCGTCTTAAGTTAGATTTGTTACAGTTTCTCACTAGGTTTTTGAATACTACGAGGGAGTATTTTAAATTATGTTGTTCCGTGGGTACAAGAAATAGCTTCAGTTAATAAGCTAGTATATTATGTTTAAAACAAGGGGGAAAAAGCTTTAGCACAATGTTTGGTGTGGTRAGATCCAAAGTTAAAAACAGTGAAGTAAGTCACTAAACAGCTGCATTATTTGCTGCTTTACATGCTGCCTCTTGTACAAACCCCAGAAATTGCTGCAGTGTAGGCACAAGTAACTAGTTAGCTTATGACATTCCTGTAGGGAGTTGCTTTCATTTGCAAAATATCCATCCCAGGTACAAAAGTTGCTTCTCAATGCTTTATAAGGATTGCTAATAAATATGTAATATACAATGTTGTTTCTGTTAGGGCATGCTAATCACATTTCTTCTGTGCAACAAGGATTTTAACAGGCTCTTTTAGAACATTGATTTGAATGCACTTAGGAAGTTACTGGAAAAGACATTTACAAATAAAGGAATACATACTGTATTCTTTGTACAAAAATAAAGCTCTTTGTCCAAAACCCTGCACATGCGAATATTCCATGGAATTGAATGAGAAGTGCTGGTTTATTGGTTGGCCTTCTAAGACTCACTGAAAAAGGCACTTAAATCATGATAAAGGCATTCAATTAAACTCCTCCATAAAAACAGAAATGTAGAAACATCAGCAGGTATGCTGCAACTGCAGGATGTGCTTCAATGTTTTCCCCGTTGTTTTTATCTGAATCTGAAATTGAATTTTACCCTTTCTCTCCTTCTGTAGCTTTAAAATCTGTTGCAGTTGCAGCAGCAGCTTTGCGTATTGCTCACCAATTGATGATGAAGGGACTTTATGGGTAATTGAGTCAGAGAAACAGGGATAGAAGGTGCAGAAAGAACATAATTTAAACTTAATATGATTACTTACATATGAGTGGTAGTTCTTTTTTAGAATGTTAATTCTCATGCAGTAATGTGGAAACATTGAGGTATGAGATAGAATATTACACAGAGGAAAAGCGGATTTGGAAACAGAAAAAAAAAAAGGAGAAGAAAAAGACGTTCTAAATCAAAACGGCCATCACCAGAAACAAGGAGAATTCTCTGTGGAGACTCGGTTTGTTGTGCCCTGAGGATCTTCCTCCCTCCTTCTGACATATGTTTTTGAGGAAATTCGCATTTCAGGAGAGTGAAAATGTGGAGGCAACAWTGCTTTTTGTATTAGTTTTCCTTTAGGCTGACATTGGTAGGAATGGAAATATTTTTAATACTACCTCATTATTTTTGGAGGTAACTAAGTTTGTCATTTTCCATCCTAACACTRGATGTAGTTTTCCAGTTTCCTCTCTGTACCACATTTCTACTAAGTAGAGAGAAAATTAGATGAAAGATTAATTTTTACTGGAAGGCTTTATGCTCTTCTCCAAGATCAGTTTCCTCATGTGGGGCTAATATCTGTTTGGGGTAAATTAGCAGTTACTGCTCAGATGGAAGAACCCAGAGTCATTGCAAGTAGCATATGGTGCTATCTAATTAAGCTGCTAAAACTAGTTTTAAGTGCTGTGATACTCACTTTCATTTTGAAAGTTTCAATGGTATCTCTGGCCATAGTTCCACAGAAATGTTCAGGAGTCAATAGCTGTACAGACAGGTTTCCACATACCAAAGAACTTGACAGATTTTAAAGAAAAAATGGCAAATAAACTGTTAAACTTCATCAAGAGGAGAGGGAAAGAATAGTGTTACTGGTATATGAAAATGAGTGTAAATACTGTCCTCTGAGAAAGAGCAATATGCATTAGAGCTGCTTCACTCTGAATAATCATCAATTACTGTATTTATTGGACCTTTTGCAGTGGTTTGTTTTATAAGCCAGTCATGCCTCTGCTGTATCTATCACATTAAGTTGGGGGAGTGTAGGTGGAATTCCMTCTTCTGAAACAGGTTTTTCCCCCAGTAATCCTGTATCTCCACTTAGAGCATGTGGGTTACTTCTCTCTGTATGGAAACCCGTGGCAAATATGCCATTAACTTCAAGATGTTAATCACAGRTCAGACCCATGCCATACATTATGATTTGTAAATGTTTTTTCCAGTATTTAGAAGACAGTTAAATGCAGGATAGTTTTCCATAATTAGCTAAGATACAGTCTAAGAACTTAAAAATAAAGCTGTGTTTATGGTATTATTATAGATAAGGAAATCAGTCCAAATAGATTCCTTTTAGGCTTCAAAGCCTCTGATAATTTTTTTGTTATTTTTCTTTAAAAAGTTGCAGACATCCCTGTATGGGATTCAGTTAAGATCAAAGCARAAATACAAAAGTAGCCATCTCATGTATTTCTAGTTCAGCAGAAAGTGACAGTTAAGTCCCTTATGAGAGCCTATTTTTGTGAAATTAGAATTTAATTTTCAGTGTAAGGTGGGGCTAGGATCACTTTCAAAACAGCATCTGTCTTATGAATACCCAACCAAATAAGACTCCTTAATATTTTGGGATTTCACTTACCACACACATGCATAATAGCAATGGAAAATATTTACATTTTTCACATCTTAAATATAATATAGTGTCTGCTTAAAAAGTAGATTTTCAATAGCCTTCAGCTCTGGTGTGTCCTGTATTAGTTCTTGAATAGCTGTAAAAACAACACATTGTTAGCAAGGATGTAAAATAAGGATATCTGTAACGGTTTACAAAATGTCAAAAAGCACCCAGGAAGAATCAACTCTGCTTACCATTTGGATTAGATTTGCAAAGCCCTTCAAAAATTCTTTGGGGGTTTTCTTCTCGTAAGATTCACATGTAGACTCACACTGCTGGAAGATAAAGACAATCATGGCACTTCTAAACAGCACATCAAAATCATAAATCAAACCTCAGTCTTTCACACTGAAAAATCAAGAGGGTTGTAATCAATGCCTTTTCCAGCTGGAAAAGCTTAGACACAAGCTTTTTCAGAAAGGGAAAGAATTTGGTAATGACACCTATCATTCCCATTCTTTGCAGACCCTCTCCTGCCAGCATATAGTATGGTTGCCAAGTACATGCATGAGTTTGATTAGGATCACAGTGAATGCCTCTCCCAAAACTGCAAAAATTGGASTTTTTTAATTTCCAAAGTAATAAAGGCAGATTTTTTTTCTAACAGATTTGTTTTCTACAATGCCACCATCATAGGTGGCATCTGTTATAGAAAATAAGGAGCAGTGATCATGATTATGAGCACTATGAGGAAATCCTACCTTTCCAGGGTCCCTGAAGGTCCATTTCCTCAGGACATTAATGGTTTTGGTGAACTTAGTATTCTCTCTGCTGCTCACTGGTTGTAATTTCTCGATGCCCCTCTTGAAGCAGGTCACAGCTGTGTACAGGCACCCCTCCTAGGCAGGAAAAGAAGGAACTGTTTTAAAGCAAATGTTGCAGTATTTTTTCCTGCATGTGTTAGGTTGTGGTCCGTGTGCAAAAGAAAGTATCCAGGATATTAATTGAGAATATTCAACTGCACCCTTTTATTTTTTAAGTTAGTTTCAGATACACAAGAGATCTTGAAGCTTTACTTTGCATGATTACTTGAGTATTTTCTAACAAAATAAATGTCCACTTGGGTGTTAATCATGACAGCATTTGAGAGAAAATGCTGCTGAGGAGTGGATCAGTTACATGTAGTAGGTTTTCACAAGCACAAGCATTTTTATTATTAARAAATTACAAATATCTCTCAGTGCTACATGTGGGAATATAATTTTTTTCTTCCTAGTTTTTGTGCCCTTTCTGATACTGCCTACTTAATAATTAGAATTGACGTAGAACTGCATAGTTTCAAATGCTATTGAAATGTTCTTACATGATAGCATGGGAAAATGAATATAGAAACTGTCACCAAAACTAACCTAATAGTCAACAGAGAAGGAAAAGCAATGTTTACTGAAGTCAGTTTCTAAGTTGCTTTCTGTTTTCCAAAGAAGGAAGTTGCTGGTTACACATATTAGAAAGGCTCCAAAGCCATCATCCCTGTTTTGCATACTAACTGCTCCCCAAGCTGAGTCTCATCTGCTTTATGAGATGTCGCTGCAGTTTGCTTCTTGGGCAAGGATGAGGCAACCTTCATGGATGTTGCTTAGAGCAAATTTTACTAGCAGCATGCTATATTGGTTAGATAAAACATTTTCTTTTCCTTAAACGCCACACATTTATGTTTGTTTCAAGCATCTTTACCGTAACCGATCTTGCTTACTGGAAAAAAAACTACTCGTCTTTTAAAGAGATCGATTTTCCAGCTGAAACTGAAAACATTTTCGGTCTCATCCGTGCTGAGCTGAGAAACCAGCATTTCTCATATATTCTGCCTTTTCTGTTTTGCTGAGCTATCAGTTATAGCTGCAGGCAGACAACGGTCAGAGGACCGCAAGGATTGTGGGGCCCGATGTGTTGCCACAGGCTGAGCACTTTGGTGATGAGGCATTAAAGAACATAGATCTTTGGAAATGTCTGACAGGGCCTAGGCAAACRTGTAAACTCTTCATATCAGAGGCAGTTAGCAGCAGTATTCTGTGTCTGACTCAAATTAACTTTTACACAGATTAGCCCATAAAGCYCTCACTTCCGGGATTAGCAATCAGCAGGGTTAGATACAGATCCAGGGTAAATCAGCATCATGTCGCTGAGTGCCGCTTCAGCTGCAGTGCCAATCATCAGCAAGAGATCTCATTCACCCTCCAGTCTGGAAACACTTCAGCCTTTAGACTACTTTTTCAGCCTCAGCATGTTTTCCCTTGAGTTGATGTCCTCTTAGCCCTCTTTTTTCAAAGAAAAGGATATTTCATTGTTGCGTGTACAAGGAAATTGTGTGGGATTGGATTGGGACAATCAGTCCATGCAAAGGAACCTCAAGGAAGCCAAAACAGATAGTATTAAACAACCTAATTTTGAATGCTATAATAGGTAGTTTTCTAGAATACTGAAGACCAAACACAAATCTAGCACAAGGAGGTTATAATAAAACCAATTTCAAATATTTTGATACTTGAAATGCAGTTATATGAATGACTTTTTATTATATTGAGTTTCACTAGGGTATGATGACACCTAATCGCCCTAAGTGCCACTTTGGCACACTGTAATTCATATCTTAGTCACCCTGTAGGATGAAAAGTTTGTTCTTTTGGTTGCTGGTGATAATTACTATTAGCACATTAATGTTTTTTAAATGTTTTTCACCTGTATCAACTTAATATCTCATAAATACGTGAATTCTCTGTCTTCTCTAGTATTCAGCGGATGCACTTAGGACCTCCCAGAATCAGAGAGTAAAGCCCTAAGCTGCAAGTGAACTGTTGTCTTCCTTCCTGAGGTAAGCATGACTTTTTTTGAGAAAAAAAACTGATTAAGCAATTAGTCACCAGTTGTATTTGCTTGGTTTCAGAGGTAGCGGCAAACACTGGAGTAACATGACAGCTAATAATCTCCTCCTTTTCACTTTGACACCACAAGTTAGAAAGAGTGTTAGTGGAAAAAAACAGTTTGTGCACTGCAGTTGTTTCTAGCAATGTGAAGGAATGTATCTGGTTTGGTCATGCTTCTATATATTTTTGGCAAGTAAAAAATGCACTCAGCAGCCTAGAAGGAGATTAACCAAAATCTGTGTGAAATAAGGTGAGTTTTTTAACTTTCTTCTTGTAGTTGCTTTACAAGGGAGTTTACAGTCCTGAGTAGTAGTTTTGGTAAGAATGCCTGCAGCATTACAGCATAGTAATGCATAATGATAATTTTTGTATATCAATCAAAATTGTTTGCGCTTCAAAATAGTTGTCAGGCTTCAAAAATTTAAGACAGCTGATAACGAAAGTATATTAGATAGCCACAGGTTGCTTTAGACCTTCATTGCATGTTGGGGGATTACCAAAGCAGGATGCATTTACCCTCTCAACTTTTAAGAGATATTGTTAACTATGATTAGCATTTAATTTCACGGTACATCCTGCATCCTGCCACTTTTGAGAATGCACAGACTTTGTGACTCTGATATAATAATTTACTGCATATAAGAAGTTCCTAACCTTCAAAGATGCAAAATATCAGCACTAAATAATGTATAAATAAATATCTGTATTGAAAAGGAATTCACAGGGAGCTGTTCCTGTATTTTTAGCTAAGTATAATCTGAAGAGAATATTTGCAGATGCAGTTTTGTCTTCCTGTTGATAGCGCAAGCCTTGCACACAAATAGTCTCAGAGAGAGTACACATGAGAGGAAGCACTTTGTGATATGGTCTTACAGTGCCACTCTTGGCATTTAGCTGCAGTGGGAGGGGAGGCGGTTGGCTCAGCGATGCTGGAGACACTTCCACTCCAAATACCATCCCCAAAAGCACTGCTGCTCATTTGGATCTTTTATGAATCCTCACTCTTAGCACTCTTTCTTGACTAAATGGAATACATGCAACTCTGAATCTATTGGTGGGTTATGATACCCATACGATAGCAAAATAGTAATTAAGATGGCAAAATATAAACACTCCTGCCATTAAATAGCCAGAAATAAGGAACTTAACTTGCATTAAGAGTACTAGATCAGAGATGTGAAGAAGACATCTGCCGTTTGTCAGTAGAATAAACCAGTACAAAATCAAATTGATATAATTATGAAAAAAATGTTAAAACATTCTCACCACAGGGTTTTCTGGTGTATGCAGCAATTCAGCATCCTAAAATAAAACAAATCGAAGTTAGAAAAGTTTTAACATTTGAAAGTGTTGTCCCTCACACGATATGTACTAAGCCATACATAATGCTTGAAAGTAATTTCAATATTATGACAAATACATCACTTACCTTATCTTTCACTATGGTTTCTAACTGTTCAATTGTCTTGTGAAGCTGTCTGTATTTTACTGTTCTGGGTGAAGCCGCAGTCGGCACCATAATGGAGCAGAAGAAAAGCATACAGAAAATAATCATCCTCTTCATCCTGATGAGTTCTGTTTTAAAATGTGCCAGGAGCAAAGTTGTGCTGTTCAAGTGTAACACTCCAGTTTGAGCTATGCTCAGGTATGCTCTGCACTTACCTATATATTGCTCCCTGCTGGAGATGTAGAACCCACCCATTTCAGTTTGGAAAGCTTTGTAGAATGGATTAATGAGTAACCCTTTTTTCTTTTCCACTGGCTTAGGTGCATGTACGCGAGCTTGTGCGTGGGGGGGCAGGGATTGATGGAGTGCAAGAAAATGTGCCCCATCTGCACATTGGACAGGAAAAAAGAGAAAAGGGTGAATTCCCATTTTCACTTTGAGTCAAGAAATGAATGTGCTAAAAAGTAGGTACTTAGAAACCACAGGCCTAAGTAAACAAAGATTCTGCATTTTTTTTCTTGTGTCATACAGCAACGAATCTCTTCAGTCCATCTGCAGCTCTTCTGTACTGTTCTGGAGAAACATGACAGGACTTCTTTCAAAATTTAAATGTATTTATCTTACTTACTTTATGGCTCCAAGGGGTGTTTGTTAGCTAGTTCCCCCTGATATCTGTGAACTGCGACTTTTGCACTCTCAACTTGGATTCTGTTAGAGCTGTGAGTAAAAGCTCATTGTAGCATTTAAACCAGCTGAAATTTGCTTTATATTTGCTTGGAACCAGTGGCAGAAATATTAAGTGCATTGTGGAGGGCATGTTCCCTGGGGGCGAAAATTCCACGGAGAAAGGTTCCGTGGAACAGAAGAATCCCTGGACCACGCCCATTATCAATATGGGAGCAATACTGGACGAGCAGAGACTAAATCCTGGTTAGTCTCAAGGGACACTATTACTTGTGGCAGTGATCCAATGCTTGTGGTAGCTAAACACRTTCAGTTACATCCTTCAGCAGCTAGGTTTGAGGTTAGTCTTGTAGTTTAATCTCTTCAAAGAAAATGTGATACTGAGACCTGAGAATTCTCTTGGGCATGTGGAAAAGTCTATGAAGTCCAAACAAAAGTCTGTGCAGGCACTAGGGACTTACTGGACTCCCAGCTTTGAAATCAGTTGATTTTAAAATCACTGATCCTAACATTTCATTGCCAAGATTGAATTTAAATTACTCCTATGTATTATTAATTAATTATTATCAATACTGTTGAAAGGTTCCTGTGTGGAATTAGTAGAGAACAGTTAAAATCACTTGGACACCTTCACTGTGGCAAATAAAAAGATGGTCATGTGTCTTTCAAATTAAATCTTTGCCTCTGAAAATCTGAAGATTCCGGATGGCTTTGGAGATGYTGCACAAAATCTACACAGAGTTTGTACTGCAGTTTGGTGCCTGGTAATCTGTGTAATAAGCTGACATCATATCAAGTGCACGTGTGTCTGTCTGGTGGGTGAATCTGGGCTGTCAGKCTGGGTCACTTGTTTATTGTTTATTTAAAAATAAGCGTTTAAGCTGGTTAGGGCTCTATCTGGCATACTGAAGTGTTTGTTTTCTGTGTACAAACAATTATTTATGCTGTTAATGTGCTTAAGTCATTTGTCATCTTTCAGAAAATAAGTAGCTTAAAGGAATAAGTTTTACAGGTGTATGTATAGATACATATTCTGCACTCAGGGTCTCATGCATGCGCACACAAAATCTCTCCTGGTGAAAAGGATAGCTAATCACACCCAATAGAACAGAAATCCTGAAAAATGAGAACTGAAAGAAGTAAGAAAAAAATACTTTCTTCTACCACATAGTCTGAAATTTTATTTCTTGAAGAAAAGGTAGTGTGATGATTTTTTAATTTTTTTTTTCCTGTGGACATGTCTTGAAATAATTTTAGATAATCAGCACAGCTGCACTGTAAAGTACAGAGTATCTCAATAGGTTTTATCAGAAAGGTCTCTTAATCTATGGCTAAGGTTCATTAATGCAAATCAACAGTGTTTTTAGTTTGAGAAACCATATGGTCACCAGTACTTTTTTTTATCCCACTCCCTTCATCCCATTCCTGTGAAAAACTTTTTTTTGTCTGTTGTCCAACACCTCCCTGAGGCTGCTGTGAGCATGGAGAGATTATTTCTGATAGTGGTGTTCTTTACACAAAGAGGGTACTTAGCTCTGCTCCTCTTTACCATAACTGAACATTCATCTTCTCTGTAGGTTGTTGACTGGTAACTTGGATGAACATGCTTTTATCCTCAATCCACTTTTTGACCTTACTGTTGATAGTCAAGGAATGGGCTGGTGATAATGTTTGCTTCTACTTTTTATTGTCAATATTTCAGTTGTAAATTCTTTTGGAAAGCTCCTTTGAGCTCAGGTACAGTAGGTGGTTGTGCTAGTACTGTCAACCATTTACGCATCTTTATTTGGTTGATAGATTGGAAACTTTCCACTTGGATGTGTGATACGGCTCTATTAGCTCTGACATCATGTGGTGATTGGCAGTGTCTTGTGCAAAGATATCACTGCAGGTTATTTGCTTGGTCCAAACAACCTCAGACCACTTAAAAACTCCAGTTAATGAATAATGTAACTCTCCATGTGTTTTCAGAAACACAGGGCTTGAAGGGACAGAGGCAGGCTCCCACCAAAATCATGGGAGGTGACATGGCTCTGTCTGAGCTACTCCAAATTAAATCAGTTATATCAGAGATCAGTTTTAAAGCTGGTGGARTAATTGGGAAGCTAAACAATGCATATTTGACAATGTGGTAGCCTGCGTTTATGTATCATGTCTCTAAAACTGCTGTATGGTTGTCTGTTTTGTGTTAGAGGCTGTATGGTCACAATAATTGCTTCAAGGAAGGCATGCTGACAGAGAAAGTGAAATGCAAGGACAAAGGAGGACTTCCTCTATTGTCTAGGTAGTGGAGAAAACTCCTTGATATCCCTCTTATCAGATAAGAGCGAGCAGCAAGTTTTTATATACGTCACTCCTCTCTTGTGGCTTAGGAACATGCTGAGTCAAATAACGACACCCTCTCTCACACTGTCGCCGGCTCGGCCCCACAGGGATGGCTGGAAAGTGGAAATCTACAAAACCTCCCATCCCAGCTCCGTGAGGCTGAGTCTTCCTCTTTCCTCTTTGCGACAGTGCCACCCAAGAGCTGAATGACTTCGACCCCGAAAGCCTGGTTCCCCCACCCACATTTTCCTTTACAGTAGAGCTGAATGGAGGCTTTTCCCATGGCTTAGTCATTGCTATGGCAAATGGCTCAGCCAAAAAAGTCTGTCATGCACAGGGCTGCTTTCAAAGAATTTTTATAACTTAGGCCTGTCAAATTTCATGTGTCTACTATCTGTGACTTGGGGGGATTGTAGGAAAGCAAGGGGAGAGAGTTACACTGGAAAATGGCAGAACAAGAAGGAAGATTCTCATACAACAGATTTAGGAAAGCTAGTCTTTAAAATATTTCTGACAACTTTTCAAGTTAGTTCTACCCTCTTGCAATCTTATTTTCTTATTATAAACTTTGGTATAATTCTTTGGTCTTTTAACTTTGCTTTGACAGGAGAAAACCAAACCTGTGAAAAAAATCTATTCTTAACTTGTATTTGCTATAAAAATCAGAGTAAATACAGCTCTGAATGTGGAGACAGACACCAAAACATTAATAGGCAACAATATAAAACCATTTACATTCTCCATAATGTTGCTCCAGAGTTAACTTATAGCCGATTTCTTTCCTGTTCTGCTCCTAGGTCAGCCCAGTGATGCTTGTTAGGTACATAGTTAGATGTATTTGTGTCCTTATCAGCTACTAATAACAAACTGTACTGAGAAAACATCCAGTCAACACCCAAGGCATAGGACAAGCTTAGACCCACTCTGCTCAGATCCAGCTATTCAGAACTGTCCTCTTGTGAGCAAATCCTTTTAAGTCTCCTTTAATACTGGGGGCAGTCTCCCACCTCCTGGGTCACACCTCTCTCTACGTGTAGGATGAAAGAAGCCTCACTGGGTCACTAAGTGTGGTCTTCTGCTACTGCAGTCATCCATGTCATGTAGTTCCTTTCACATCTCAGCTAAAAACTCCTGCATAAAGCCTTAACAGTTYGATCTCTGTAACAGTGAGAGCTTAGAGCTGTGCCTGAGCTGTGTTTTATAGAGAGCTTCATTCTTCTTTACAGTAGTGCTCCTAATCTTTCCCCASTGGCAGAGGACAGCCACATTCGGAAGACAAGGCAGCAGGTGACAGGATGTTCAGCTACCACAGTTCTCTTAAAAATTTGAAGGTGGAAAGGAGTTGTTCAGCTGAAAGCCCCAGGTGGGAAGAGGTGGGGGGCAATGAACAAGGGAAGTCAGTGCTCCTGCTCTGTGTGGCAGCCAGGATTTCTGCTGCTCAGGGGCTTGATACACAGCAGGTTTGCAGGTCTCCTCATGAAGCATGGCCCTCAAAGCACAACCTTTCTACCACAGAAGTGTTGTCTGTTTCCTGACATTTTCCCAATGTTCCCAACACATTTCCCAACGACTCCACTAAGAGACAGGACTGCAATGTGAAAAGCAGGGATGTGGTAGTGCTGAAATCCAACAGTGTATGTCATATTCATCCCCAATGTTGAGAAAGAAAAATCAAAAGAGAGAGACACAAATGTTGGACTGGAAGATGCAGAATGGCACAATGCAAAATGCTTCCTTTGTTCATTTACTGATGTTAATGAACAGAAGTCAGAAGAGAGTCACTTCTGTGTTACAATATCAGTAGTACAAAACAAATAACCTCCAAACCATTATAGGCTCAAGATGGATGTGTCTGGTACACAGTCTACTGCAGCCTGTGGGAATGGACTACATAGGTAACTGTTCCACTGGCAGCTGGGCCTCCCTGTATCCCGACATGCCTTGCATGGTGATCAATGTGGCACTACAGTGTTTTGATAACAAAATTAAAGGTTTGATGTTACAGATTGTTTTGGAAGTCATTCCCAGTGTTTGGTGGGGCTGCTGTGCTGGTGTGGGTTCTCCACAGCCGTGCAGTTGTTCCCCTCTTACATAGTATAGACCAAAATGCAAGGCACAGCCAGTGAGGGGCTATGGCCCCTTTTCCCTCCTCCAGCAAATCTGTTTTAATTTTACTTTGTTGATGCATTCTATATAAAGTCATCTTCAAAATAAAATGCAAGTTTCCCCTTTTGATTATGATTTTTTTTTGGTAAAAGCAGATGACTGAATACCACTTATTTCTAACTAGTTTTGCTTTCTGGTTCTCAGGTATTACCAAAATACTACAGATCATGCCCTTGTTTGTCTATGTATTTGTGTTTACTGTTCATGCACAGTTTCTATTAGAATTATTTTTAATGATAGTGTTGGTTCCAAATCCTATCAACTCAGTCACATTGTTCTCCTGCCCTTTCTTTTGTGTCTTCCCAGGAACAGTGTCATGTCTTATCATGCTGGGGCACCTCTGGCACAGCAAGAAGTAGTGAGGACAGAGGAGCAATGTGCGATTGCACTGGAGGATGCAGTCTGCCTCCATTTGGGGTGACTCCATGTCCCTGCCTGCACACCAGCTCCTCAGCTTCCCCTGAGCACCACCTCTGTGTGTGCTGCAGACCACTGGATCAGCCACCAGATGTGCTGTACTTCRGCTCCTGCTGCAGAGAAGGGAAGGCTGAGGCAGAAGACACCTCTGCAGTTCTCAGGGTGTACTAATGCAAGTCCTTTCTTCAGCAGCAAAGCCATTTAAAGAACCTTCTCCTTCAAGTCACTGCTACTCTGCGTCACAGTTTGTCACAATCTGAGGAGCCTCTGTTACAGGACCTTGGGTCATAAAGTGAAATCCCTCTTGCAAAGGCCTTGAGAGCTTGTTTGTTTAGCTTTCCTTTGACTACAATCATTTCACTATCAACACTGCTTTCTCCTTAGCACAACTGACAGATTTGCAAATAGAAATGAGTTGCCAGAAGCCAGAAACTCCTCTTCTCCTGGCTTTACTACTGAACAAAAGTGTGATCGCCTACGCAACAAGTGCCTCCTTAGCACGCAAGGCTGAGGGGGCCAGTGGCTATCACTCAGCAGCATCGTTCCAGGAACAGCAATTTGGTGCCAGAGCAGACAGCATTCAGCCCTTCAGCAGTGGCTGAAGTGCAATTTCTGGCAGAATCATTTTATGGAAGAGTATTTAGGRGAATCTTAACTCTGCACCCTGGTCTACATTTAAGACTCTTGCAGGTACAATAGTATCGCGCGAGCAGGATTTGTTGATGCTTTTCAGGCAGTTATATCCATAAAATCTCTGATGTAGAAGTAGCTACTCCAGTCTACTATTCTCTTAAATAGGAATAGAATTCCTATTCTCTTAAATAGGAATACTAACTGTTCTGTTTCTTATATATGGATTGCTCTGTGAATGTAATGCACTTTGTTATGACTTTACTCTTCATAAATAGATCTGCTATTTAATTGTTTGCAGCAGGTTAAGGAATGTTGAGGTGACTAGCTCATGCTATCCTTAACAGATAAAACTTTAATCTATGGTATCTTTGTAAAAACAGCTTTTCTTTRTCACTTTTTTTTCCAGATGCCTGTCTTCATCTATAACTATACGTATACAAGATACGAATGTGTGTGCCTGTGCATGGAGGTTTATCTGTTATATGCACACACATACAGATTTGAGAAGCTGTATATCACAGTTGTTTGCATAATGAGTTTCGTTTCTCTTCACAGGTCAGCACCTTAAGCGAACCTTGGAAAAACTATTGTGTGATCAGTCATCACACCAAGGCAGCAGCACCCGTTTGGTAGAGGTAGTCTTGGATAAAAAGCTGAATGCTGTGGTTTCAGTGACTTGTCGTTGAAACCTTGTGGTTTCTGTGTAGGAGGCTGTATAGGCTGGACACGTTTGACATCCTTGYTTCTGAGCTGTGAAATCTGTACATCTAATTTATGAAAATTATCTCTGGTTCAATTTTATTCTTTTTTTAATGAAGTCAACATATTTTCCTTGCATTCAGTGGAAACGGTAATGGAAATGTTTTAAGATGCACTGTGAACATGTTTTGACCTCAAAAAGCGAGACAAATCGAGATATTCTTGGTTATGATTAAGGTCTATGGAGGAAATTAAAATTAAATACAGAGAGCCAGATGTGAGAGGAAAGCATTTCTCAAGTGCAGAGACAAATAGATTAATTAACGATGGGAAATGACAGAGGCATTATAAAATAAAAATCTTCCACCTGARAATTTGATTTAAAAAAACCCAAATAGCTAAGTAAGATAATTTAGACTCAACCATGGTACTGGTACCATTTAAGGTAACCAGCAGTATCCATAGTCTTTAGGTGGTCTAAATAAATAAGTTTACATGTAAAGTAAATCCAAGACTAAAGAATCTAAAGGTAGGACAAAGAGGGAGCTGCAGCAGAAGCAGTAGCAATCACAGGAAAATATAATTGAACATTAGATCACTTATGTGCTTTTTTCTTCTGTAGTTGAGTTTCATGCTGCATTTAATGAATAGATTCACAGAACCACAGAATCACCAAGGCTGGAAGAGACCTTCAAGATCATCTAGACAGACATCTAGTCCAAACATCAGCCCAGCACCTCTATAAGTGTGGAACATGCTAATGTTGGTGCAGGGGATTTGGCAGGTGTGCACAGCTGGATTTGAAAGGAGGGGAGAATAAGTTTCTTGGCTTTGCTGTGTTATGTGGCTGTAGTGGAGACACATCCATGTCTGCATCACTTAACCGGAGCCAGGAGAGCTATGGACTCACCCGTATTAGCCTTCATTCCTTCCCTTGCTCTCCTCCCTTCTGCTCTGGTGAGTGCCTCCCATCCTGTAACTTCCCACAAAGTTGAGCTCTAGCAATACAGGACACCTGAGCCTCTAATAGTGGCAAATCCCGTTCCCTTCACTGTAGGAGCAGTGACTGCCTAAACTTTGAGTTTTCACCAACAACAGTTTTGCCTTTGCCAGGCGCGTTCCCAGAAGCATGTACAACATTCCCTATTAGTGAACCTATGGGAATGCATTAAAAATGAGCAAAGACCTCTGAATAGAAAACAAAGCTGAAGAAAAACAGTGAGAATTCAAGGTATAAAACAAAGTTTCTTGCTGAAATATAAGTGAAATTATTATTTGTGTAAGAATAACTACTCAGTGTGTTTGTGGGAGTACAAAAATCTGTCTGAAAACATTAGTCAAGGACTTCTGTGTGAATAAAGACTGAAAGTGTGATCACCCACTTAGTTATTTCAGAGGGATGACTGCGAGATTCATCTTAATAATTTTCAGTAATTTCCATATCGAAATATCAAGAGAAGACCAGAGATTTTAATTCCTTGTTACTATCTCATTGGTCCTCCCAAGAGAGTTGTTCCTTTTTTAGGAAAAAAAGAATAAATCAAAACTGTTACTCTAACATTGGAACTTTGACTGGAAAATTAAGGTGTCTTGTCCTGCGTGTTTTCTTTTCAGAAACCCGAGCCAATAAACATGATGACTGCATCTGTAGATGAATATACAAGAAAATAGTAAAACTGGTCTCTAAAAGTACTCTTCTGGACAAGGACATTTTTCTTGCCTGTTACTTATGAGCTTCTTGCAGACTTTAGAATTGATACCTGTTCCTTGAGTAGACAGAGCTGTTTCTCTGAAGTAACTCGTGGGAAACCAAAAAGCAAACAAGGAGGCACTGAAGATGCTAGCCCAGAACAATGGAGGCTTTTGAAAATTGCATTTTTCCCTTTATCCCTGCAAGATAGGCAGATAACCAAGGATTAACTTTCTTTTGCAACACCCAGACKTTACCCAGAAGCAATATCATAGGATTCATCATTCCTTCCCATATAGCTCAATTTCCACTCCTGGATCTTCCTCTTCTGATTATCCACAAGCATTACACAACTACTTTGTTATGCAGCCCTTGGAAAAACTCTGTCAGTGCCTCTTCTACTTGGTAGCTAAGCTTCCCAGGACAACTGCATCCCTGAAATCTCCCCTCCTGCAGGTTTGAACCCCGGTGTTGAGGGCCCAGCTGAAAAGTCAGAAGAGATGCTGATGGCACTCCAAAAGGTTGCAAAATAATTGCACAAAGGGCAAAAACGTGAAGGGAAATGGAAACATTAAACCTGAGAACAAGAAAACTCACGAGAATCTCAGAAACAGCCTGAAGAAGAAAGGAGAAAAAGATGTAATTTCCAAAACAATACCCAGAGATCAAAGGAGGCTGATGTGCTTTCAAATCACTGTTTGTGGCGGATCTTCAGGGAAAGGTTAAAGAACATTGTTTTCAAAGGTGCTGTGAAAAATGCAGAGTGTGGCAGAGAGGCAATAGCCTCTGTCGATTTTTTTCTTTTCTCTTTCCTTGCCATCGCGCTCTCCACGACTGATTTGGCCACACTGAGAGAAATGTCATCCCTCAGTTCACTTTAAATTGAGCAGAAATTAAACAGTTTTACCCTCTGATACAATCATATACGGTGGAAACTTTCTTTGCTCATTGTCTGAGCTACCTTGTTTTCTCCTTTATTGCTAGACCTAGTTCAGTGCACAGACTTTCCCTTTCAGCTCTGTTCATCATATCCTGATTGATTTTATTGTGTTTGGCCAACTTCTGTCAAAGCTAATAAATAACTAGAAATATTAAAATGGTCTGTGCTGACACTTTCATATGAGCATTTCAGTTTTCCATTAATGATATTTCATCATGAAGTTTTGTTTTATTTGAAATAGTTTTAAAACCTGGGAAAGAAACATTTCTTCACTGTTTGATCCAGAATGTCAAACCCAAAGTGAGTTTTTTCTTTTTCTTGACCATCTCAATAGTTGCAGTGTGTTTTGTGCCACTTCGTATGGTTTCTGGCAAATAAAAAAATCAGATGCTCTCCCTGTTTTAGGTGACCAGTCTCACATTTATAGTCATTCTCTATGCTTTCTTGGATCTCTATGATTCAGTATACATTCTCTGAAAAATGTTTATTTTTTCACAGGTGAGAAGCAGTGCCAGGGTTATATACAGTGAGTAACCAGTATTCCAGAAAATGGAGGGCAAAGAAGTAACTGTAAAAGGACACAAGTAAAACCTGACTTTTGGCATAAAAAGCCTGAAGTTGGTCCTTGTCCTTCCTACTTGCAGGAGTGTTAAGTGATCTGACATCGAAAAGGAAGGTCAGTAAACCAGTGTGCCAAAGYAGAACTGCCCAAGCACTTCATGGCAGTTCATAAGGGTCAGGGATAATGCAGGTTAAAGAACATGTTGGGACTTGAAGGACTCCTGGGAAGAGTGGTGGGGAAGCTGTGCACTGGGGAGAAGTGTGAGCCCTTTACCCTAAATTATTTCCTGTGGCCATAAGCCTGGCACCACTCCCATGGCCACTGCTTCCACTTCTCTGGCACTGCCCTGCTGTGCATGTGCCCCTGCTGTTTGTCCTCCCTCAGATGCACTGGGTGACATTCTTGGGTGACCAAGTATGAGTGACCACGAGAAACTGTGGAAAACCTGTGGGGAATAGCCAGCCAACATGTATCTGCTTGGGTCTAGGGCCTGGAGACAAGGCGATGTCCTTCTGCCTTAAAAATTTTAGTCTGCTTCTAACAGGGCCAGGGCAATTTTCATTAACTTACCAGGCTAGGGAATCTGGATTTGCCAGCTGTTTGGACAGGTAGTAGTTTCCTTTATCTTTTTCTCTGACAGAAAGATAAATAGTGACACTTTTGGAATTTAAACTATCCTTATAATTATGCTGCTCCTTGATGCTTAAAGAAGGACAGCTTAAATGTTTTTATGAAGGCTAAGAGGATGGTCAGGAGAAGCCAGTATTTTGTACATTAAATGGTCTTCTCTCTATAAAATTGTATTTCATACAATACATTGTCTTCTCATTAGTGTAAATCATTCTTTAGTGTTATTTAAAATCTTCTATAAGTTAGTGGGAAATGGCCTAATATGGGTTGATGTGGACTGCTGTGCCTTAGTTCTTTAGACCTACACAGCACTATTTTGCACCCAGTGAACATGGAGTAAAAGAACCCTATTTATCTATTTTTCTGTTCCCATTTTATCCATTGACTGGAAAGACAGTCACTTTGCCTGCGTCTTGTTCTGGACTTCTTCCAAAAGATCTGTATATTCCTTTCTGAAGGGATTCAAGGGAACTTGCACCTTCAGGGTGCTAATTTACTTTTCTCCTAATAYGCGCTAAGATTCGTTCAAGAATGACACTGCGCACGAACAAGAGCAGATCAGTGCCAAGAGTGAGCATTCACATACTCAGGTATGAATCAGAGCAGCTGAATCCACACCTCCATTGCCTCTCAGTCTAGTACTGAGAAAGCTTTCCAGGGCTGATTAGTCATCTGCGTGAAGTGCAATAAATGTCAGAGAAACTAATTAAAAAACASAACCTTGCTGAATGTGAGGCATAGCTGCTCTCTAGTGGACTTGTGAATAGTGTCAGCAAGATTAAGTACACTTATCCCCAGAAAATAATAATATAGATATTCTGCTGGGAGACAGATGAAAACTCCCTCCACCTGTGAGTTCAGCTGCTTCTTTGCCTTCTTGCCACCCCTTCTATCTTTGTTCCTGACTTACTCCAGGGTTGCAGTGAAAAATCAATGCAATAGCAGCTTTAAAAAATATCTTCTGTCCAGTGCTGTGGAGAGACAATATTTCCTTGTCTCTATGTTGTGGTTTTCTTTGCAGAGGACAGTATTTCCACTTAGCATTGTGCGAGAGTGACAAGTCATCGTAGAGCTAAGGAAAACTGTTCTGTCGGAAAAGGGGGAGGTGTTCAAAGTACAAGTGCTTATTTCCTGAGGTGGCATAGAAAGCAGAGGAAAAAATACCTGCTGCACAGAGGAACTTCACCTTTGGGAACCTGAGATCCTCTTGGGCTTTCTCAGGAGAAAAACTAATGATTTTCATGGGATTGATGTCAAATAAGTACGTGCACACAGASGGCCTCGGGAAACCAGGTCGAATGTGGTCTGGAGCAATGCTCAGCCTACAAATACCCCCAGGGACAGCACTTCTATTCCTGATCTTTCCAGCAGCTTCACTGACTCAGTGTTTAGCTTACTGTCCACTATACGTCAAGGAATTCTACATCCACCAAAATCCCCCCAGAAATAGTCTTCTGCCTGTATTGATTTACTAACAGGTAATCTTTGAAAGATCTTCAGAACAAACCTATTGTTTGTTATATTGGTTATGTTGTTATATTGGTTATATTGTTTGTTATATTGATTATATTCTTTTATTGCAGTAACTTCAGCAAAAATCAGTGACAGGTTTCCTAAGCAGCCCCTGAAATAACCTAAGGACCACGTAAYGCCATTCAAACCCGCTAAAAGTTTATTGGTGAGACTGAAAAATTAGTCTTTAATACTATGACCAAAATTAAGTGTGCAACAAAATGCCCTCTTGGAGAGAGCCTTGGTGCTGTGCAAGCACTGTTCAGCTACAGACAAAGCACTGGTGTGTTTGTGACCATATTTCAGTCACAAATCCAAACTACAGCATCATGGGCAATGCTGTGAAGAAAGTGAATTCCATCCTTGGTGGAACAGGAACACCAACAGTGATAAAACTGGTTTGATTATGGATCTTCTGGGTGCACTAAATCATATTCATTCTTYACTGGCAGGGACAAAGTCTACAATTTCTGGTTGCTAATCTGTTGCTCATCAATAATTATTTGCATCTTCCATTGGGAAGGAGTTCACTGACTCCTTGTCCCATCACATACATACCTAGAAAGAGGTGGGGATTTGGTTCTGTGCCTGAAGTGAGGAGCTAAGCTAAGAGTCTGAAAGGACTTCCTGCTCTACAGAGCAGAGGTATTAAACACTTTTACTGAAACTGAGGAAAGACTTCCTTACCTTATTAGAAGTAAAAAATCTGGATTTTGTAGTCTGTGTCCCCAGGTAAGTGAGTATTGTCCCTTGCCCCTTCCGTTGTGTACCTATTTGAACATGTGTGTCTGAGGTGCTGATCTTTGGCATTACACAAACACCTAACCCTTAATGTTGCACTATGGATACCCGAGAATGGGAAGTAAGTCTGGCTTTTGCTACCCTTATTAACCATCAGTTCCACCCTTTAGTTCAGCGGGAGTGAGGTAATGGTGGTTTAAATGAAAAAGGCTCAAACTTAAAAATAGGAAATGCTTTTTGTCTCCCTATGGAGCTTAACAGGCTCATCTGAAGAACAGATTTGATCTGTGAAAATATGTCAGTCTAAACTGTGCAGAGGTGAAAATACATACATGAAAACTAATATTTTCTATTTCCTTTTTGTTCGGCTTCCTGTATGCAGAGCCCAGGTTGTTTATTCTTGTGAATGATGCAATGGGTTAACGGATAGTATGTGGGTTATCAGTAAGGAAATCTGAAGGTACAAGGACCATAACAGTACCTAATGTTTCACTTTGATTAAACTGGTGGAATTCCGTCTAAATGGAAAATTGTGAAGGCGTACAGCCTTCATTTTATCAAGAGGATATAGTAGGAAGTAACTCGAAAGACAAACTGTCATATTATTTCTAAACTATTAAATGTCTTGAGGGCTTTCAATTCAAAATCCATACAGGCTTTTTACAAAAGATAAAATACATGCATAGTCCTTTCTGCCAAGGCTGAGATTTAGGGAGATGTGAGGCTCAAGGGAAGGGTTTGGTGGATTTGCTTAGGAGCCAAGAGAAGTCACCAGGAGGTTGCCATCTCTCACTTAGCTTGCACAAGCTAATGAGTGGGTTTCTTTTTGGATACTGCTTTCCGTAACAAGCAGCCTTGTGCACATCAAAGCATTTTATTTGCTTTAGAAATGTTTAAAATATTTTATATCAAACTTCTTTAAAAAAAATGAATCTTTTTTTGTTTCTTTGCTGCTTTATAGAGTGTACAGCAATGCAGGATAAGCTCAGTTGCCTTTTAGAGAATAAAAAGAGCTGGCACATAGGAAGCTGCCCTTGATCCCCCACCCCTGAGAGATTCAAAATGCTAGTGGCACACAGTGCATGGCAGAGCTTCCCTCACAGGGATCCACATCAGACCAGGTGTCATCCAAACCCTCGTGCAATCCAGTCTGCTCCCCTCCAGGTAAGCCACAAGGGAGGCTTGAGTGTCCCTGTACAGGAAAGGGAGCAGTAGGACCATTTCAGTAGCTGCATTCACCATCGTGCATCTCAGTGGTCCTGAAATGTGTGCAGATAGTAGGAACATGCCCTTTGTGTCTTATGCAAAACTATTGGATGCTTTATGTGGACAGCAACCAAGATTTTCTTTGAGGTGTTTGACAGACATTGTTTCTGTGCCTAACTGCTCTTGCTTGAATAAAGATCAATAATAATGGTTTGTTAAAAAGCCAGTGGGGAGAGAATGCCCTTGGGTTACCCCACCTTAGCCTGCATGTTGGTGTTTTGAAACTAGGGTGGGGTGGTATATATTTTGGTAGACCATTATCTAGGAGGGAAGCAAATAACCTTAAAAAAAACCCCTTGACCCGATTAGTGCCTTGTTCCTCACCAATGTCGTTATTGTTTATATGCTGCAAAACTGCCTGTGAGGGCAGCCAGGAGCTAAAGACGGTCCTTTACACTAAAGGCTGGCAAACAGTTTTCCTGGGATAACTCCAGCAAATACATTAGTTTGCCGAAGGCTCTGAGAATTAAATGTACACACAATTTTTTTTCTCCTAAATTTATAGGTGAGARGTACCTGAGTGAGTGACTTGAGTGCCTACCATGTACCTCCTGCTGCAAGGTGCAGGAGCTGTGTGGTCTCAGCACCAGTAAGAATCTCTGTGGCATTAATCACAGCTAGTGGCTACCCACAGTCACTCTGGCTGTCTGAGCACCAAAACTTCTGGTTTTGTTTCAGCTTCCTTGCTAGAAGTCTTATAGCCAGACATTCCCATTAAGGGCAAGAGATGCACTCCCAAACCTGACTTATCCTGCTTATTACTTGCTGTGGCCTGTCCACATGACAAGCCCTGTGCTCCCCTGATGGTGAAGAAACAGCTCCCAGGGCCTAGCTATTTGTAAAGCGCATGTCTCCCAATTTCTTCTTTTCATCTAATGCTGACCATTTCTCTCTCTGCCTTCAGAAACCTTGGTTTTGTTTTAAACAGATTACTTTTGTTCACCTTAAGAGAAGCTTTAGTGTAAAACTCTGCCTCGTTCCTGCTCCAGTCCTTCCTAAATCTCAGATGGAAAATGCCTCTTCCTGTCCCCAGGCTTGTTTTTCTCTTCTTCTGGGACTGATTTAATTGTTGTTCTGCTCTTCCAATATTGCTCAAAAGATGTTGCAGAAAACAAAGGTGTATTGTCTTGAAACAGAAAACAATTTCGGAATGGGATGAATCACCCTGTCTTCAACCCCTAGCTGAAAATAAAAAAAAAGGTGATTCATTGTAGAAAGTCTCTATGAGGTTTCTCAAATTCAGTTCTGGTTTATCATCTGTGAGGCAATGCTGTGCTTGTCATTCTGGCAATGTGGTATCATTTTACTTGAAAATGGCTTGGAGGTTTTACTGATTCATTCTAGGAGATGACTTTATTTTGTTGGTAAATTAGAAGGTTATTTTTGCTTCTTTCATGAAGCATTTGAAGCATATTTCAAACTATGCAAAATTTAAGTAAATTTAAGTAAATATAAAAAACCAATAAGTATAGTAAAAATACAATACACTTAAAACCAATGTGAAGTGGTGCTTTTTTTATGTGACACACAAGCTATGGAAGCTTTTGCCTCAGTATCATCAGGAGCAAAACCTTTGTGAGGTTGAGTACAATTAGGCACACTGGTAACATCATCTATAGTTAAATTACAGAAAATGGATGAAAAGAAATCATCAAGCCTGGGGTGCAGTGGTGCCTGTCATGCACCCCTTTGAATGCAGGAGTAGTGCCTGGTGCCACAGGCTGGCAGGGCTACCCCAGCTGGGAGCTCAAGCTGGATCTGACCTTTACCTGGGCAAAGGCTGCAACTGTTTCTGCAGCCTCTTTAATGCCTGGCAAGCAGCATTGATGCCTGGATGTGATGGCCCATTGGCTTATTTGGGGCTTTAAAGGACAGTGATCCCCCTATGTACACCAAAATTCCTGTCCCCCTTGATCAAATCAGACCAAAAGTCTGGTCCAGTGTGAAGTCTATGTTTCCAGTTCCATATGGTGAGCAGAATGAGTATTTTGTAATTTGGGTGAAAATGCACGTTGTTCATATSTCTACTTTTGTATATCAAATAATCCCCAAAGAGAGGAGACCACAGTACAGCTTTAGTGGAAGTTGAGCTGTGTGCATCAGCTGCAGGAGCACTCTGGAGACTGGGGGGACTGGGTGCATTTTGGGGATCGGTCTGTGAGGGTAAGGGAAGTTCCTCGAGCTCACAACAAATTGTACTGGATTTTAGTAAAAAATGTAGGTGCAGTACTGAATGAAGGGTACTGAAATACTCGTTATTTTCCATTTCCTTAACAGGCTTTTTTCAAAGTTATTGCAAGAAAGATTGTGAAGTAACCAAGCGTTGCTACTCAGGCAAAGGAGCTGAGAAGTGGCACGAGCCTCCTCCCGAGCCCCCCCCCATGGCTGGGTTCCTGCTTGGCTGCCAGCACCGGCTTCTGCAGGTCAGTGCAGCGCCGGGTGACCCAGGAGGAAGTGTGATTAAGAGGGTGACAAAAGTCAGTGGAGAGTCCCATGAAGCCCTGTCACAGGAGGTGTGACATTTTTGGCAGTGCTGACATACTTGCTGTGAACTGAAGAAAGGGCACACGAGGTCGAATGGCTGAGCTCCTCGGCTCTCTTGCTGAGGGCTGTCTGGAGTAGAAACCAACTGCTGCAAAGCTTTTTATGAATCACTTCTAATTAGTACTCATGAAGGTGGTGGGAGGGGGCAATACAAAGAGGGATCAGTGCTGAGTGTGGCCAGAAGCACTGCTGCTGACAGGGCATGCTTGCCATGCTGGCACAGGCACAACGGCAAGCAGCACTGTACTGAGATTTGCAGCTGCACATAAAGTGTATGTGCTGACAGTTCCCCCAGATAGACTCTGTTAGGGCTGCCAACCAAACTGCCTCTGGAATGAGTCCAGAGGAGAGCCACTGAGTTAATCACAGGACTGGAACACCTCTCCTATGAACACAGGCTGAGAGACTTTGGTTGTTCAGCTTGGAGAAGGAAGGCTCCAGGGAAACCTTATAGCACTTTCCAGTATGTAAAGGGGCTACGAGAGAGCTGGAGAGGGGCTTTTCACAAGTGCATAGGACGAGGGGGAATGGCCTTAAGCTGAAGGAGCGTAGGTTTAGATTAGATAYTAGCAAGAAATTCTCTACTGTAAGGATGGTGAGACACTGAAATAGGTTGCCCAGAAACATTGTGGACTCCCCAGCCATGGAGATGTTCCAAGACYAGGTTGTATGGGACTCTGWGCAACCTGGTCTAGTGGAAGGTTTCCTGCCCATGGCAGAGGTGTTGGAACTAGATGAGCTTCAAGGTCCCTCCAAGCAAAACCATTCTATGATTTTATAATTAACCAAATTTTCACAATCTACACACTTTATTAGAGCTATGTTTGATATACTTATCAACCACATTTAATGTAAGACAGTAAAAATGGTAGACATGAYTTGTTTATGATTTATTTAGAAATCATTTCACATGATAAAACTAGTGTGCTTTGTGTGGTGGAATTTACAGTTCTTCTACTATCTAATAGATATTCTTCCTAGTGTTCTAAGAGGAGTCATATTCATGTGGGGAAAAATGAAATCCCTTGTCCATAACTGAATTTTGAGCTGAATATATCACAGAGAGAAATTCATATATATAATTTGCATGCCTTTGGTGTATTCTAAGTTTAAGATATCACACCAGTAAGTTACTACCTCTGAGGGGCAGAAATGAAAGTTGGAAAGACAAAATATTATATGTTGTTTGGTGTTTCGTGGATATCCCAGTTTTGCAGTGAAGAGGTACAGCACAGTCAGGTGAGTGCAGTTACAGTGCTTGGCTGAGCTGAGGTAGCTGAGGCTGTGAACACTCTGGCTCAGTTCAGTCCTACCTAAATGAGCTGGGTAGCTTCAGCAGCACACCAAGGTACTGTATCCCAGCTGGTGAATGCTTGCTACTATCATCATCTTCTCATCATATTTTAGATGTATTTACTRCTCTGTAGGGCAGCAAAAGTGATGTATAAATATTATCACACACGAGAGAGAATTTAGTGTGCTTTGGTCTGGGGAATTTGGTGTCAGAATCAAGATGCAGAGAGTTTAAAACCAGYGAAAGCAGCCATAATGATTCAGCCTGAAAAGAACTAGAGGGAGATGTGATAGGGACTTCCACCCAGCTTCAGTCAGGCTTGCCAAGTACAGCTTCCCTTTACAAACCTGGATTCACTTACACCCGTAGACAATCACAGTTACAGCAACGAGTGCTGCAGTTCCTACCAGGGTACTAGCAGTTCCTTTCACATGGGTGCCCCCTTTCTTCGGTGACAGGCAACCTGTGACTAGCCAGGAACTCTCTGTCTGCAAGTGTCAAAACCTGCACCTCCAGAGATCCCTCTGGGGTCTGTGGTCACTGACACTCGTGCCTGGGCACATGTGGGTGTCAGTCTGTTCCTGGCCAGCACACGTCAGTGTGAAAACTTGTGCTGCTTTGTGGCAAGAGGGAACCTGGGGGCATTCACACATGCTTTCTATGGCTGCCCAGGTGGTGTCTTTAGCTTAGAAATGCACCCCTGTAATGTACATCTCTACCCAGATGGTAAGGTATGACCAAACCTGGATGCTGTAACTACCATCAATAACATTAAATCTCTGAATGACAATAAGGCAGCGTTTCAAAAAGAAGAAGGTAGCATAATAAGGGATATAATGATAACTTCTTTTAATGAAGTGAAATACAAAAATGTAGGCTGATCTTTTGACACTTCTACTGTTTTGCCTTATGTTTTGCAATCCCATATATGAATAGCAGTAAATTTTTATTCTAACACCAATTTGCTCACAGGTTTGAATTTCTGAGGATAATATGGACAAGTGTTTTGTAGATTTGGCCTTAATTACAGGCAAAGACAAACTGGTCTGCCAAAGCAGTATTCAGCCACCTGAGAGTTTTCCAGCAGCAGGTAATTCATAGGTACTGAAAAAGTTGTCAGATGTCAAAGGTTCTATTTCAAGGTTGCCTTTAAAATGATACTRTCTGTCTACTGGAAATGTTTTATTCCTGCAGGCTTTGTCAGAGGGTGTTTCCTTAGGTACTATTTCTGCAACTGGAAGTGGCATAAGAGAAGCTTTTACTTGGTTGCCATCCTAGAAAGTCAAGTTTCACTAAGCAGACTAGGACTCAGATATTCCATGAAGTTCTGAATTGAATAAAATAAAGTGACTTAACATCAGTGAATGTGAAGTTAATTTAAATTTATATTTCTATGAATCGAAGGCCTAGACAACCTAAAATAAGGATTTTACATTTACAAAGGAAGAAAAAATAGCAGAACTCATTGTACAGTTTGGAAAGCTGTTCTGTAGTATAACCAAATGAATTCCTTTCCTTTGCACCTATGGTCAGGGCTAGGGTAGAAACTTTGATTTCAGACTAATTATTTCCACTAAAAACTTTAGAGTACTTAAATTTCTAAGTTGATCTTTGTAGTTTGCAGTGCTACTGCAGTTTGCACTACGTGGAGTTTACTTTAGTAATTGTTCTTACAGATCTGCCCATTGCTCCAAATCCTACCTTTGTCACTTGCTGTGGCAGTGATGAAAATTTCTGCAATTTTGGTACTCAGTCTTTAAGTGGTTGGACAAAGTATCAGAAACCATCTGTTTTATACACACAGTAGTAAACSAGAGGGATAGCAGAAGGTTTCTGCCAGAGCAATGCCACCTATGTTATATGCCCTAAAGAATGACTCAAACAATGGGATAGGTTCATGAATACAGCAAAATTCTGTTGAAGAAAAATGTCATTATCCACATACTCATGGAGTAACATTATAACATGGCCAATCTTACCAAGTTTCACAATGAATCGTAGGTGGGAACTGAAAAAAACAAACTGTTGCCCAAACATCCTTACCGTAACTGTAAAGGAAAAGAAACATTGTAGGTGGGGATAGTAGTTCTGAGCCATTCCTTTGGTGTCTTATATGTAACTGTCCCAAAAAAAC
This sequence comes from Amblyornis subalaris, assembly GCA_018881555.1. Classification (NCBI taxonomy): domain Eukaryota; kingdom Metazoa; phylum Chordata; class Aves; order Passeriformes; family Ptilonorhynchidae; genus Amblyornis; species Amblyornis subalaris. The sequence goes on from JACAXG010000007.1 coordinate 1,109,043, forward strand.
CCCAATAGGACTTCACCGTCAGAAATCTCCCATTCTGCAGACAGCCTGCCTGTTCTTGCCTGGTTGGCCACAACCCCTGAGCACTTGTGACAACAAGAAAAAAAAAAGAATGCCATTTGACGTATTTCACATTTCCACTCCTGTTCGGGCATCTTTTTCCTTCTGTCTGCGGTTGTTTAACCTTGATCCACTCATTCAGGTGAGAACAGAGAAAAGTGGAAACAAGTCTATGTATTTTTCCTCCCGTGTGTCGAGACACAGCACGGGCAGAGGTGGACTCAGTGGCCTTCGAACTAAAGTGTTCTTTGAAAAAAAAGCAATATTTTGATTACAGCTCAATGGCATTTTATTTCTTCAGCCAAAAGTAATTATTTTACTGTCTAGAATAGCGACTGTTGAATTTTCCCCTGGGGAGGGCTGAACCACAGAGGAGATTGCGGGGAAGCACCATTCAGATGCCAAGCTCCAGAATCCACGGTGCAGCCAACGATCAGCCCTACGGTTTGCAAAATCATCCTTTGCCTGTGCCTGCTTAGACGTTGTTATTTGCAAGCTGTTCAGCTGCAACAAAAATTTCCATGGAGTAGGGAGCAGAGAAGTGCGTTTTGGGATAAAATCCAGGCTGCTGTTTCCAGCCTATGAGCTGCCTACATTGCACTGGCAGCTACGAATTAGGTGACTCAGTCCTGTGTGGTCACAGTCAGTCAGAAAATAGCAATGCCTGTGGCACATGGGGTGGTGTGGCTGGTCCCATCCTACTGAGCAAATCAGTGTTTACAACGACCACTGCACTTTTCCTTTCCCTAGTGCAACACCCAGACCGGCCTGCTTGATTTTTCAATATCCAAATATATTGGTCATCTCTGGGCCAGTGCTTTCAGAAGCGAGTCTTGGAAATGGTGGGTGAAAATTGCCTCCCCCATTTAGACACCTAAATAAAATTAGGTGCCTGCCTTCAGAAACACGTTCTGAAAGCCCCAGACTTTATCATTAGTGACATTTTGTTGAGATCTGTTATCTGGGTGGTTCCACAAGTGACCTAGAATAAGAAGAGCAGAATTCTTGTTTTTAGAAATGGAAGAATTCGCCCTTTAGGGAGTCCTCCATGACGCAGAAATGTTCAGGGTCTGTTGGCCTTTTCTTTGACTATCATTGCATAGGACGTTCTTTCTAAGCAGTGTGGGATTGCCCAGTGGTAATCAGCAAGCAAAAGCAGCTGGAGACAATCCAGGATGGTTTTGTTGGCCGTGTCACTTTCCTGGGGTGAGTAGGGTTGGGGTGGAAAATCCACCACAGTGCGAGTTTGCAGCAGGAAAGCAGAGCAGGGCGAATTCACGGCACGCCACAGCAATAGTAGTGACTGCTGCAGGCCACAGCCACAGTGCGGATTGAGGTTGCCCTCGGATTTTTCACTGATTTCTTTCAGCTCATCTGCAGCCAAAAAAATCATGTCTGGCTTTATTTTAGCTTCACTTATTAGAGCTTCACTTTAGCAGAGCCAAAGCAGACTTCTCGCTGTCAGCTGCAGCAGGGTGCAAAGGCTTGGGACAGGGTCTGTTCTTAATGTCAGGGAGTATCATAAAGGTCCTGGGTGCTTAGCACAGCCAGGGGACTTGTGTGGGCAGCTTAGGGCATCAGAGGAGTTTGGGTTGTGTGTTTCTACTGTTTCATGTTGCACAGTCTGGCTGCAGATTTATATCAGCTGGGAGTCAGGAAGCACGGAAATACCATACAACATTTCATTTTATCATTGTTATTATGAATACAACACCGCAAACACCCTAATTCTAGTTTATAGGAATAACCAAAGCCTGCCTAATCTCTGTTAGGATTTCACTTTGAGTTAGCTCCAATTAAGAATACTTATTTTTTCAGAGGTAAGCCAAGAGCAGAAGGTATAGCTCTTACTAGAAGGAGTAGTTTCCTTGAAATTACTGGTTGTAGATGGACATTATAGGACTCAGTCCATATGCTGAAGTGTTGGTCTGAGTTGATTAAGGAGGGAGTCCTTAACTTGGATTTCTGTATCTAGGTACAACTTTGCAGTTTCCCAAACATCATCCTTTTCTGATTGAATAATGAAGGGGAAAATGGCTTCCTGAAAGGGCATGGGAGAGGCAGAGCACTGTCTAATATTTAATCCAAACAAAGTTATATTAGGGAACAAAAAAAGACTTGCAGGAGACTATTTACTACTTTTCTTGTCAGAAATATGCAAAAAGAATTGCCATGCTAGGCAAGGTCTGTCTATACATGCAAGAAATCCAATATTTAAAAGAAGTAATCACCACTGCAAGATCTTCTTTCTCTCTTTTGGTAACCTCCACAAGAAAGAATAAAAATGGATAAACTCTGTGGGCACCCATCAGTCTTAATCCAGAATACACCTGTCTGCACATGGAGTTATTCAGAAAGATCTGCTCTTCAGCAGTTCCAGATTCCACCCTTAGAAATGCAGAGCAGGAACATCAGCTTAAACATGAGCTAAAGTCTTCCCAAAACTAAAGAGACACTATCCTGTAGTCCTACCTTTTCAGTGTGCTTTCTCCCTCCGAATTACTGATCCATAAAATTGTAAATGCTAGTACTGAAGTGAGAGCTGTGCAAGGGAAAAAAATAATGATTAAATCATTTGCCTCTGTGAATGGCTTCAAGACAAAAGCCTGCGTCTGCAGTTCTGCGTTTCTTTGGTATAGGAAGCAAACAGGTCTGCAAAGAGGCTTCTTAAAATAAAAAAAAAATTCAGCCTAGCTGCTGGTTCCACCTGTGTATTAATCCTGTTATTGGCTTGTGGGGGCATCTCTTACTCAGAATTGTACTGAGACTCACAGTAGCATTTGTTTACTACATATCTGATCAACCACATATAACCTTTGCCAAGGCAACTAAATTAGGAAGAAAAGAGCAATGCATTAGGATAGTACTGCCATTTGCAACGTAGTTTTTAAGGTCTGTTTAAGATGAAAAACATACACAGGTCACAAGCACATGTTACTGGAATGAAATTTTGCAGGAACCAGCAGACACCTGCTTTTTCAAGGCAAAGATTGCTAAAAGGCATGATATGACACTGAAAAAGGTTGTATGTAAAATAAAGAATATCAGTACAAGAAGATATAAACTCAGAAGTCTCCAGCCACAGGTCAGATACTTTGCTGCTTAAATAGGCTGTGCTTGATTCCTCTAGATTCAAATTTGCAATGTTGGGCTTCAAAATTCCCCAAAATGCATGAAATGGAAGATGTGCAGCTGAGGGCATATGTCATGTCAAATGAAAAGGAGTTAATAGTCAAAGACGTGCTGAGAAAACTTGGCATCATCCTCAGGGAATACTTTTCCTAAAAATCCTTATGTCTGCTTTGGAGTGAATTATTCTAAACAAAGTAAGGGGGTTTGCTTTTGGGGGACAGAAGAGATTTTTTCTGGGTGTGTGGATTGCAGCCAGCACAAGTTGAGATGCTGCAGTTACCAATGGCCAGCACTTTGTTTGCAACTCACACTGGCCAAAGCTTTTATGTCAGGCAGCAGGGTCATTATCACTATTATTGATCTTCAATAATTGATCTTCCAATATATTCATCTTCCAATAATTTTCCTGTACTTTCTCTCTGGACTTCTTGTTGTGAGTAAAATAGGGAAATGGTGCAATGTTGCCTATCAGCTGTCTGAAAGTAAATGTGTTTTTATTTATAAGAAATGAGGGGATTTGGATGAGTGCACCACACAAAAAAATGTGGATTTTTTTATAAGAACTTATGCTGGATTTACCTGGTTTACAAAATAATGCAAACAAGGAGAAAGATCAATAAATTGAGTGCTTTTTCTGTCAATAGCAAGAATCCCATGGGAAAATCTGCAAGGTCATGCACTTAAACACTAATAATGGAACTCGGCAACGTGCTGAATTAAAGTTGAAYAAGTGAATATAGCTGCTGCACTTTTATTCATGAGAGTTGGGCATTGCAAGTGTACTGCCCTTCCCTGGCAATTTTCTGTGTCTCCAGAGAGCTATGGACTCTGAAGACATGAGATTAATTAATCATGCCTCTCCTGGATTCACAAAGAAATTTGCTTGGGATTCCAGTTTTATTCCAAAAGCGAAATGGTATTACCTTATATAAACCCTATGATATTAAATCGTGGCATAATGATTTCATATCAAAGTGGGAAGTAGACTTTTGAAATACTATGGTTTTTCACTCCTGCTCTTCTCAGGGTCAGTTCCAAAACATCAAGAACTTTTCCCAACTCTCCTTCACTTTTAATTGTATTGTTCAAATTTTGCCATTCTTGTCCAAGTCCTATAGGTTTCATTTTGGGGTCCTTTGAACTAGCTAAAGTGAAACTTGAGACATTGCACTGACATCAGAGTCCTCTTAGGTCTGTGAGCTCTGAAATGAGAGTTGTCCTCTTTGAAGGTAGAAAAAAATCTGTGCGTTCCCAACTTGCATCCATTGCAAAAACAAAACTTCCAGATACATCACCCAGCACTGCTATAAAAATGCCTCTGTAATGAACCAGATTCTGCTCACATTGAAGCTGTTCTGTTCTGTATCTGGATTTTCTCTCCAAGCTGCCTAACCTCATTCACAGCAGAGCCACAGGCAGAGGTGTGGTGCATGCCTGCACAGTCTGCTCTTACAAACTTATCTTCTGCATTGATCTCTCACTACTGGCATGTGCTTTCCTCCAGCTTCCCATGCTTTTGTACCAGAGCAAATCTTGGTGTTAAGAGACAGGGACAAAGAGGAGGTGCTTGGAACTGTTTCACGGGGTTTCTATGTACAAAAGCATTTCTGAACCACTTAAAATCCTTTGGTTAAAGCAGATCAGTATCTGCTAAAAATAAGCCCTCAGGTACATTTCCACAGCCACATGAAACAAGCAGCCACCTGCGACTAGGTTTTGAAGTTGTGTAGTACCAACAGGATCCTGGTTTTCCTCATCTTTTGCATTCTCGGTTAAGCCATGGAAGTTGTATTTGATAGCAAGTGCTATGATGGGATGTAAATAAATCAAACCTTGTCTGCTTTGCTGAAGAAGAAATTATTAAGGGCTTCTATCTTTTGATCATTAATTGTAAGAGGCTGACTTAAATTAGAAAGGAAATAGAGAGCATTGATGGAAAATTACCACTGAAAGCCATGTTATCCTGTATGCCTGAAGACTTCACTGGGTATCCAATGAGCTGCTGAGTTACTAACATCAGACTCTGGGCTGCAAAGGTCTCTGCTCAGACTCTGGACGGAGGCTGTGGGCTGGTGTTTAAAAAGTCAAATGGAAAGCTTGACAACTAATAAAGTGTATTTTTGAGCTTAGTCTTTAAGACTGCTGTAACCAAAAGCCCGCTCCCTGTCCCTTTCCTTTAATAATTGAAGGCAGACCCTTTATTGCACGTGAAAGAAGCTGTCAGCTCATTATAAATGAATAAAAAAGGAAGTGTTTTGTCACTGGGAGATGTTCAAGAGGTGAGCTGAATAGTACTATACTTCTGCTTGCTGCCAGATCAAAAGTCAGTCCCCGAAGTCGTATGGCTGCTGTTAGTTTCAGAACACAGTGTTTTCCCTGGGATTTGGCTTGTGCATACCTGAATGAATCACAGGTCTCTGGGCAGAGGTGGACAGGGAATGTGTTGGCAATTACATTGGAGAGGCCCTGCTGGAGGAGATCCTCTTAGCACAAAGCACAGAGGAGGAAAGATGATAGTCAGCTGGTTAAAGTAGATTGAATCTGCCAAAAGTATCTCTCATTCCCATAGTCACGTAAAATAAGCAGCCACCTGGGATCACATTGTGTAACACATCATGTTTAAAGATGGTTCATACTTTTGTGCCAATCTGCCTGTTGGAAGGAATTGGGATACAGACCTTGCACTTTAAGCCTTGGAAAAACAACTTCTGTTTGCTCTCTGGTGTGTGCCTCTCGTTTGTGTCTTGAAATGATCCTCTGTTGTGTTATTTTTCAGTTAAAGATGAAAATTCATCCAAATCTCCTTCAGAATTCAGTTTTTAATCTTTAAAAAGGAAATCTGGAAAAATGGCAGAGATGTTTACCATTAGGAGTTAGACTGAGGTAAGCAGAAATTGCCATTCCTGCTGTCCACACTTCTTACCAGCTCCCTGCTGGAGGCTCTGTGGACTTCCCGAGGCAGAGAGGGAGACTCATGCCCTTGCTGTCAGGGCTAGGAAAGGATCTCTCACGAGCAGGGTGTTTCGCGTTAGTCACAGCGCTGTGGTTGCTGGCAGCTCCCCACTGCTCACCCCAGGGAGGCACAGGGAGCACGGTGCAGTCCGTGCCCCAGCTCAAGGCAGGAACAGAACCTGAGCTGGGAGCCCTGCAGACCCAGAGAGCTGTACAGCTTCCTGTGCTTGGCCCGTGCCTGAATCCCCTGGCTCCTCCAGTGAATCTGCACTTGCAGCATGGATTAGGACCCACAAACAACTGAGAGTTGGCTATAGCTAATGTTTGTTAAAGCCCCAGCATCTTGTTTCTCACCTAGACTTGAAATTCAAGGCATCATGTTGCCTAGGACTGTTCTGTATCCAGATACTGCTTAAATTTGGATGTCTGTATTCAGTAATGTGAAGATTTTATTCAAAATGTTAAACATTCCTTTTTTATCTCTGTAATTGCAGGATTCTTCTTGGCTTTCATGTAGTCTTTGCCTGCTACTGCAAAGCTAATTTTCCAAGCCCACCTCTCTGCTTAAATGATTTCTGTGATATCTCTGCTGTATTAGGTGCAAGTGAAATGCCTGTTCATCCAAGGCCAGCTGTGATATTCTCTCAGCCTCGTGATCGTCTCTCAGTTGCTGTTGGTACATTCCCTTCCACCTTTCACAGACCTGTGCTCCAAGCCTCTGTCACCCTCCTGTTACATAATTAAGAGTGCATGTTTTTTTGTGTTTTCAAAGCACCCCAATTTCAGTAATCCTCAGATGGTTTTTCTAAGAAATGACTATCAGAAAAATGTTAATATTCCTTGGATTTCTGGCCAATATTGTGTTGTGTATTATCTGTCTTCTGCTGAAGCTGAAAGCTTTCTAGGGCATGAAGCTATTACTGTTCTGCTTGGATAGTCCCTAAAACAACTCATATGCAAATAAAAAATAGTGGTAATTGCTAGGAACTCAGTGAGCGTTTTCAAGTAACATCTACTGAAGTTGATGTAGTGCTTTTTAAGGGATGGTGACTTGAACAAGCCAATTTCTCAATGGAAACTGCTGAAATAAGTGTGAAATGATTTCTTTTTGTCTAAGACTTATGCCACCTTTTGAACTGTGAAAGTTTCAGGATGGCAACAATGCCATAAAAAATTACTGTTCTAGACTCCATTTTCCATTAAATACCTAGATTCAGTTTGAATCAGTGCTTCACTCTTAAAAACAAATAATTTTGTCTGTTAAAAGGAATTTATCTGCCATCTTGCAGGTGGTATTCAAAAACCACCTTAAACTTTTGAACTCCGGGACAATGAGCCAGCAGCTCACATGCAATTTGTCGATATAAATTCATTCTGACTCCAACATGTAGAAGGAAATTCACTCCCAAGAAGGCAGCTGTAGATATTTAGAAATACCCCAGATGGCCATGATGTATCTGTAAACTATCACTATAAAGTAGTTTGTGTGAAAAGAGACCTGCTGGACACAATAATGGGGGAACCTGTGGTGTAACCAGACCCATGATGGAGTTAACCCTTATGACACCTCCTCGGAAGAAAACGTTGGTGTAGAATACCAGAGTTAAAACATCCGAGTGGTGACCTAGTCATGGTAAAGTATTTGTGGGGCCTCGTTCCTCCCTTGTTGGCGTAGATTACAAAGGCAGGCTCTCCATCAGGCTGGGCCAACAGCACTTGGTCTAGTAAACGAATGCATGCCAAGACAGAGCTAGGAAAGGCTGGTTTGTTTTTCCCTTGACATGTGGCTATTTTATCCTGTCTGTGCTTTCCTGTTTTGGTCAATATGAGCATGGAACAATTGTGACAGGGAATGGATGTCAGGACAAGTTTTTTCTCCTTTACTTTCTCCATGGTCTTGCTGCTTAACCTTCCTGGGAGAAGTTTAGGTGGCTAAACAGAAGGCACAGGGGCAGCAGCTTTGCTAAGGAGGGACAAGGAGGAGGATGAGAAGCGTCCAAGGAAGCATGGCTCTGGCAAAGGATTGCATTAGGGCTGTGGGATTGGCTGGGGCACTGATGCCCATTCTGATCCAAGTTGCTTATAAGCCATTGGAGACTTGGGGTGGGAAGGCTTGTACTGCATAGGACTGACTGCTTGCTTTCCTAAGGCAACCTTTCCCAGTGCCAGCAGAGCTCTTTGGTTGCCACCTCAGCACGTAAGTACACGTTTAGGGATGTCAGGTCTTTTCTTGTCCAGTTTACAGCAGCAACTTCTCAAAAGAGCTTTTGTCTGGAGCAGTTGCCCAGACAGCTGGGCAAACCCAAGAGCAATACTCAGCCTTAGACTGGAGAGCCAGGCATTGGCTGCCTGACCCAGGATGCTTGCGGTCTTCTCAGAATAACACCACCCTCAACATGAGCTTGGCAAATGCCACAGGGAACACATGGAAGGAAACAAGATGGATCTGTGAGCAATGTCTTGGGTTACTTTCCCAGCAGGATGCTTGCAGAGCCATCATCTGAAGCAGCACTGGCAGTATTCAGCCAGTACCGGAAAATTCAGAGATTGAAGCTGTCCTGGCTGATTGCACCCACCTCTGCAATTATGGAATATGGCTGGAAGTGAGATGGGTGGGAGGTGAGAGCAGCACCTCTGGTGACCTTCACTGGAGCCACTAGTGCTGTGCTGGCCACAACACCATGGCAAGAGTCAAGGTTTCTGTAAGGCCCTGCACTTGGAGGCAAACAGTCTGGGCTAGGAAGACCAGGAGGGGCAAGGTGCGACGTGCTCCTCGCCAAAAAGCAGAGAGACAGGATGAGGTGGGACAGGAGAGGCTGTTTCCTGGTGGCCCTGGCAGATCCCCACGCAGGGAGATAGAGCTGGTCACACACTGCAGCATTGGGGTTGCCAAACTGGTGGGGCTGTGGGCAGGCAGTGCTGGCCCGGTCTCCGCTTGCAGCTCCCCGGGATGCTGTCGGCAAGGTCCTGGCACGCTGGCCCCGAGCCCACAGCCACCGCCTGCACCACAATCTCCCCTTTGTTTTTGGTGCCGATGCATCCAGAGGCTGTAGCTGCGTTTCCTACACCCACTGGGAGGATGTGGGATTTTCCTGGCTGCGAAATGCAGTAGCAAGAAGCTCTGCAGACTGGGTCAGTGACTCAGCTGCCGGCGATGGGCAGAGGATAGGACAGATGGGCTCTCCCCTCTCCGTGTGTGCAGCAGCCCAAGGCACGGTGCCCTTGCAAACCTTAATCCTTTTGTTTCCCACCCCGCTCTTAATTTTGCCACACGAGACGCGAAGAAATTGATCTCGCCAGCAGGAGATGCCCCAACTGGTTTGGAGAAACAAACACATGATTTTTATTTTAAAAATATTTCATTGCTTTCATCATAGTCATTTCTGCAGAAACACAGTCAGAAGTTGCTGTGTAGGAGTATGGATTTCTGGTAACAAGGCCACCTACACAAATCCACCGCAGGAAATAGGAAGCCCATACCTAAAGCCTCCATTGCCTAAGGCCCAGTTTTGCAGAAATGCTAAAGCACCGCTTAGTCCCGCTGCAGGCAATGGGAATAGATGATGCTGAGCCCTTAGCAGGAGGAGGTCAGGATTGCACCATCCTAGACCTTGACTCAGTGAGTCACGGGATGGCAGGGCATTTGATAGTCGGGAGAATTCCGAACCTCTGCGCAAAAATCCCTGCGCAATAAATAATATCCTGTTTAATACTTCTACTGCATCTTCTTTTGGTACTAGAAAGAATGAAAATACCTGTTTCTTCCCACCCGCCTTCTAAATGTTGTTTCATTTCTGGGAAAAACTCTTTTAATTGTGATACGTAAGCATTTTCAATTCATGCTTTCCCTTGGATTTGTGATATTGCTATTTTTAGTGCTGTTAGCAATAATAGAGTTGTTTTCTGCAGAATGATCCTAAGCATTTAGTCCACCCAGACAGCGACCCAGTTTATCAGGGTTTGACAAAAAATATTTATATATTTTGGAGAAAAAACAGAAATAATATTCAAACCTGTCAGCCATTTTGTTGAATACTTCATTGGTTCCCAATGTTAAGGAGGAAGCTGAAAAACAGCCATGTCAGGGACACGTTTACCAAACACTAGTCTCAACTATAGTAATTTTCTGCTTAGAGAAAATAATTGTAGTTTTAGCATCTGTTTTGCCTGTTAGCTGCTCTAGATGGATTGTACCTTCGCTGAGATTGATTTTTTTTCATCTAGGAAAAAAATTGCCTTTTATTTCTGCAAAAGATACCTGTCATTCCACACCTCAACAATAATTCAGTTAACCTGATAGGAAAAAAAAAAACCAAAAAACTTTGTTAAATTTATGTCCTTTCCAAAAGGAGTTATTATGCAGCAATTCTCTTCAACCTCACAATGACTGCAGTGTCTTATGTACTGATTTAAACAAAACATTCAAAGGATGTGTGGAAACCATGCTTCTAGGGATTTCTTTGGCCAATCATGTCCTAAGCTCTCTGAAGAGGAAACATGGGGAACAGAAACTGAGATGATCTGATACCACATTTTTAAAAGTTGGTAAAATGTTGCGCTTTTTTACCTGAAGTAACTTCCAGAGTTTCTAACTTGGATCTGCAATATTTGTGGTCAGTTTTTCCTTGATGTTCAGAGCTTTCATGGTACTTCTCATTTGGATGTCTGGAAAAATTTAGATGAAAGCATATAGCTGTTTTCTCCATGTTGAGGTGGAGAAGGAACTGTACTACACAGGAATTTCAGACAATAGCATGGATGTGTGAATTATGCTGGTTTTGTTTCATTGCATTAAGCTACGTTTTTGGGTAGACAGTGGTTCAAAATAATGTTGGCAATGGGTTAGGTTAGCTATTGTATTTGCTTCCTATAGAAACCTCTTTTTATGGCTTTATTTAATGTGGAGGGGTTCTTTTCATAGTGAAACTTATGTCAGTACTAGAACCAGTTAGAAGCTTTCAGAGGAAATAAAGTGGCCTTTAAAGCAAGGGACTTTGGCCCCTTTGCAGCTCAGGCTTGACAATTTTGCTTTGTTAATATTCTCTGTGTCAAACCTAATTCAGATAAGCAAAAAAACCCTGACTTGAGCAATTTCAAGTTCAGTAATTAGTGGCAACCAGGACTCCAAAGAGGTCAAGAGCTATAGTTTTAGGTCCCCACAAGGCCACTGGAGTTATGCCACATCCCTGTGCACAGTCTCCTACAGGTCAACACACTCACCTTGGGGACAAGAGTCAAATCCTTGTTCCTCTTGACTTGAAGCAAGGCCACAATTCCAGCTTTCCCACATCCCAAGAGAAGGCCACAAGCATCCTGCAGCGAGTCTGGCTCTGTCTCTCTGCTGGAAGTGTTCCATTTGATAGCAGTATTCCCAAAGGGAGAAAATAACTACAGAATGGTCAGAGCACTCGGGGGGACTGTGTGAAAGGCGAATTGAGTGCTCTGCTCTCCTGGGAGCGTGTCTGCAATTATTGATACAGAGTGGGAGTTTCAGAAAGTGTGGTTTGGGGGTTTAGCTTTGAACAACTGACTAATAATTACAGCATTTTGCACATGGGTTGTGAGAGAAGCCCTGTGTTGTTTCTTTCAGAGAAAATAATTCTGTATCCAACCACGTATTTCAAGCCCAGTCTGGATGGTGTTTGTTAGCCTACTTTCCCTCGTCATTGAAAGCCACAGATGAGGCAAATAAGCATCAAAGCCTCACGCACCTCACACGTCAGTAACTGGATGCCCTCTAGCGAGGCTGCCTCATGGCTCCTCATTTGTATTGTGTGACAAAGAGGAAGCTGTCTTTGCAGGATTATCCCCTGCAGGATCCTTTCCTCAAGTGCCAAGGCTCATTCCAGCCTGTAGACGGAGCAGTTTGCTGCTCTGTGCCCTGCTCAAAATCCACTTAGGCTATCCTGAGGTGTTTAAAAGCAGTTGTAGAGTGGCAATATTTGATTTATTTAACTCATTGAGTAGGTTTACAAGGAATTAATACCTAACATTTCAAATACGTGGTGTGACTTCACCAGGCAGTTTGCAGGATGTGAGAATTATTCTTCAAAACTGTAAAAGGCCAATTTAAATATTTTAATATTAAATGCCTCATCAGTTTATGGAACTATTTGGGCTCTGTTAGTAAGACTCTTGGCATGTGAAAGTACACAAATGTTTCCTCTGTTGCTTCTCCCCATCCTATTTAAATGCCAGGATAGGGGTACCTGAAAAGAAGCCTTTTTTCTTCTGCAATGTTAGAAGTTGATCCTGTGCTCATTACTCTGAAAACAAACTCACACCTAATGAAGTGAGAGCGTGGCACTCCTTGGCAGTTCCTTGGGTCCTTTTTTCCTAAAGCCAACAGAAGATTTCCCTTAGTGTGGGACTGGCAGGATTGTGGGACTGTACCGTGGGCACTGAGAGATGATAAATAACTTGGAAGTTGCATGTGGGAGATGAAATTGCCATGCAATTGGCATATTTTGGAATATAACTTGTAAGCAATTTTTTTTTCTTTTGAACTATTTCATATTTTATTAGAAGCCTGGTACTTTTTCATTTCAAAACATATTTCATTAGAAGTCCTTTGCAGTATTACCTCCCATTGCCCTTAACAACGCTTTGATATTTAGATGCTTGCCAAATACAAACTGCAGTTCCACTTTCCTTTCTGTACAGTGTCTGACTAGGATGAACACTCAGAGTGAAAACCAGGCTTTGCTCATGTAGCAGAGGAAGGATCTCAGCTGGGTGCACACAATGCAGCGTCTGAATCGCGGCCATCTGAGGGGAATCTGCAAATGCCAGGTAACGACCCACTCTCCATGACAGCATGAAGGGGAAGAGGGATGCAAAGGATGAGGTTCACAGCCAACTGCCTCCCCTGGCTCTCAGAGCTGCCCAGGCTGAACAGGGGATGATTTCCCTCACTATCCTCACCCTAAAGCACCATGAGACACTTGTTCTGTATTGTCTTGCAAGTTTTGTGCTCATTTAGACACTGCTTGACATTCCAGACTTCAGAGATTAATCGGCAAACCAGAAATAACATTTCACCATTGCAGGACACACGGCAGGTATGATTGTGTGGCTTTTTCCTACCTTCAGGTCAGGTAATGGGATTAGAACCGGAAGAGAGAAGTGACATGCATCATAGGTAAACCACAGTCATCAATCTCTTCCTGTGGCAGCATGAAAAAAGTACAGTCGCTCTAATAGGCTCTGGGATTCCCCATAATCAACTAGAACTTCAAATTTCCCTTTCTGAATATATGTGGTTAGTACTAGAAACTTTTGATCAGCAGAGGGGAAGAGGAATTACGTGACAGACTACTGCACCTAAGAATTCCTCTCTGAGAAAGAGATACATGAAAGTGAAAATGTACTTGGTGAACCATTTAAAACTTTAAAGTAATTTTAAAAACCCCAACAGAATAAACACACRAACTCCTTAACTTGCAAAACAGTTTTATTTCACACTTATACAAAGTTAAGACATTTTAAAACACTTACAGCAGTACAGATTACATCTACTGCCACTATGTTAATAGGGGACTTCTTGGGTCTCTGGAGCTTTACAGGATTTGAAAGTTTTGAAGCTGATTGTCTATAAATGATAAACCCTCCTGCAGAGCCACATAATCGGATGTCAGGTTGTGTGTCACTGCTCTGTAACCTCAATTCAGAAGGAAATGTGGCTCTCCAGTAAGTCCTACATTGACAGTATATGCAAGAAATACTAAAGAAAATGAAAGTACTCCTAAAAAAAACCACAAAACCTGTGATGTGTGAAATGAATTTGGATTGCATGGATCTAAATATATTCAGCATACCACAGATGTCCATGGTGAGCTACTTTTTCACTTCAGGTGAAATCCTCTCTGCAACATAACTGTCAACAAGRCAAAATTTACTCTAGTGCACCACGGAACTGAACTTTTTAGGTACCTGAAATCCTGGAGTAACAGCAGCTCTGTAACRTCTGGGGAGTAAGAACAAGGGCACAAGGTGTTGCCTGGTTATACAATAAACTTTGGTGACCCAAGCAGGTTACATTCAAGTTTCATTCAGGTTTCAGGTGACCAGATAAACACAAAAACATCTATGGATGGCACACAGCTCCAAAGGAAGAACCAAATTACATTTGCTTTCCATTAAGTCCAAAACCAACTTGYCATAGGAAAACAGTGTTTCATACAGAAATACAGACAAATATGCAATTCAGTTTAGAGTCTTTCATGGAAATAAACAACAGGAGACAAATACCAAAAGATAACCTAAAAAACCTTCAAAGGAATAAAAAATACTGTGCTTGTACCTTCAATCTGTASCCTTAGGAAGTCAAAGTAGCCTTTCCCAGCAGCAGTGGCAATCTTCACAGCTCAAGTGAAATATCTTTTAGTTAAATAGTAAAACACAGCATTTTTTATCCAAAATGGCAATCAGGGAAGTTGTTATGGTGGAGGGGAAGGGACCCTGCCTTGCAGGTTCAGTTCATCCTTTTGACTTCTGCAGTATGTCATTTTGACAGTTCTGAGTACTGCAGCCCCCCTTCCCCAATTATCTTTGTTGAAAAAGAAGAATGAATCAAAAAATATGTCCTTTCACACTTTCTTTACATGGCAGAAAATATGCAGGAGGCACAAGCCCAGTTTTTAAGCCTTTTCCAGGTTATCTTTTGGACTAGCTGTACAACAAGGCAACAAATATTAGTATAAGCTAGTTTTCTTCATGATTCTCAAAAATTCTTGCTCACTTACTTCTCCATCTCCATCTCGATCAGCTTCATCGATCATTTCCTACAAAACACATTGTGCATTTGATCAGGCACTGGACTCTAAACACCAGATATTCCACTCATTAAAACAACAATAAATCAGAAGCACTTCATGTGAAAACAGAACTATGTATTTGACTGCTCTTCCTATTTCTGACCTCTCAGCCCTTTTCATATAGGCATGAATTTCCATCCAATCCCTAGGAGCTACAGCATTGGTCTGTGCCTGTTAGAAAAGCTCTGACAAATCAGAATTTACCTGAAGTTCTTCATCTGTTAAATTTTCTCCAAGCTCCTTGGCAACCCTTTTCAAGTTTTTGAATGAAATTTTTCCTGTGCCATCATCATCAAATAATCTGAAAGCTTTCAAGATTTCTTCTTTTGAATCCTTTTCGCTCTAAACCAAGAGTAAAACATATGTTAATTAGAAAACTCCTGATACCAAGATGTTCCTTTTTCTTATGCTGTCACAAGAATTTCTAAGAATTCCTACCATTTTTTGTGTCATCATAGCCAAAAAGTCTTCAAAGTCAATGGTGCCACTTCCTTCCTTGTCAATGTCTGCTATCATCTTCTTAATCTCTTCCTTCTTTGGCTCAAAGCCTAAGGCACGCATCGCAACCTGTGCCAAAACAACAAAGCCAATTCTTTTAGGAGGCCACCAGAATTTTGGTGTAAGCAGCTGACCTAAAGCTTGCTTCATTTCCTTGTCCAGAACTGTAGTAACAACTCACTGCCATGAAAACATGTTGGTGTCCTCTACCAGTTTCCTTCATCTTGTTGAATAATAATAGTGTAGGTTTGATATTCTTAAAATGTTGTTCTTCCTATACAGTGTAGTGGAAATCCATCGTTAATATTAGGCAGAGGTAACTCATGCTTCCAGGTTACATATGCAGAACTTGAGGCAGAGTGTGTATGTGAGAAATCAAGGTAAAGGAGATCATTAGAAGGGTTCATGCTTACAAAAAGATCAGACATAAAATCACAGGGAGACAACTGAGAATAATCTTCCTCCTTGTGTTCCTKTGTGTATACAAATGAACACACACTACCTGAATTGTTACTGAAATGCAACTCAGATCCCTGATTTGTTCTTTTTTAAATTAAAACCCACGTAATTTTTGGATTACATATATACAAATATGGTTGTAATTTTGCTAAATGTGTGCAAAATCTGTGTTTAGTTCTGAGGTGAAGAAAGTATTTGATATTCTGATATTCACCCCAGAGCAACAGAAGTCCACTTCCCAGAAACAACCATCTTAGTCATGAAAACTGAAATGTGCACTGCATGTACCTAAACASAGGAACTGTTTAGTTCCTCTAATGCTCAGCTATTCACAGCTATCAGACCTAAATATCCACATAGTAAAGAGCTTGTCTGCTGTGAAGCATTACATGCAGAGTGCATCCCGAATTCAGTCATGTCAGCAAGCCATTACTCTTCTTTGTACTCCAAAACTATTTTAAAATAGGGTTGGACAAACAGAAAAAGCAGCTACAATTTTGAGATCAAAGATATTTTCATACAAGGGGAAAAAAGAAAAGTTTGAAAACCTTCAGTTCTTTTACGTCGATGCATCCAGATCCATCAGTGTCAAATAAATCAAAAGCTTCTCTGATCTCCTGCTTTTGCTCTTCTGTGAGTTCAGGCTTCAAGCCACTTTTCTTCCGCTGGGCTGTACCTAAGCCAGGTTTTCTATAGTTGGATGCCTTCAGGAAGTGAAGGAGAGAACAGATAAGAAACAGGCCATTCCAGGGAGAATTCAAAATACACTAAATTTTAAATAACAACAGTAAAGCTGTAACAGAGGTGAGATTCCTTGCTGTAAGTGGCAGACACTGGGTCTCTATGCTCATTTCCTTAGGTTATTGTAAAAAGAAGATACTTTGTTCCTGGGGAATGCCCATTTGGACCTAATGTTTTCTGTTTTAAACAGAAAGATCATCAGTTAAAGGAGTAATGCCAGAAAAACAGGTGGGCAGCCTGAAAATGAACACTCCACTGAGGTGACCAAGACCCTCTGCACCTCCTGCCAGTTCCCTTCCTGCAGGTTTACCTGGAAAATGTGAGTACAACATCCTCACAGCTAGAAATGGTGGTTGCACAGGCTCTTGGCTTTAAATGAGACTCAAAATCAGCCACTCCTGTGGGAACAAAGTTTAGAGGGAGCTGTGTAGCTCCAGGCTGCCTGTCCATCAGGTAGCTAGGGAGGCAGGTAACAATGTGCCACAGCAGTGAGATCAACGCAAAATCTGTCCCATAAGGAGGACTAATCTGCTTGTGCTGAGCTGGTGCATCATTATCCAGGACACTTCCGAGACCTTTCCTGCCTCTGGTGTAAGCTGTGCAGTACAGAGTCTGTGTGTCTCTCCCATCTACTGAGCTAAAAATGTATTTGCCTCAAGCCTAGGTTTCCTTTTAAACCAGCAGCAGACAGATTTCAGTCCTTCAGTCTTGAATCTCCACAGAATCATGGAAGGAAAGGCAGTCCCTCCCACCCCTTGTTTTAACTGGTTAGGCTCTATAAAAGTAAACAAAACAAGGAATTTGTTTCCTAGCTACTGCTGACCAATCTCTTGCCTCTGCTGAATTGTTACCATTTTTTGGGCCGTGATTTCTTTTTCAAATACCCAATATGTAACACAGAAGATTCCATTTTCTTGTATTTGGAAGGGAAATTTCATTTTTCAACACGATTTGTGCCTCCCAGGTTGGATTGCAAAGCTTTTTGTCTGGCTCACCTCTGACTTTTCCCTATTAACACAGGCATCAGAATTTCACTCTTTATATGCTGCTCTGGGAAGAAGACACAGGAGACCCCTTCCTGACTATGAAGACTTAATGTTCCATTTATTTAAAATCTGACTTGTGCAAATCCCTTCCAGGTTCCACCTCCCGGCCTGGCCGGTGCCATTCCAACAACGCTGCTGGGGCCCGAACGACGCGGAGCTATGCCAAGAGGAACCAGGCACGCTCCCTCCGGCTTGCCGAGCGCAGGTGACGTATTTTGCGAATCTCGGTGCTTTTCCGGGGGAGTTTTTCCCGTTGGAGGGGGAGCTCTCCGGGGTGCGTTGTGCGAGGTTACCGGGCAGCAGCGAGGCCTGGGCAGGGAGTGGAACCCGAGAGGGGTTCGCACAAGCCACGCTGTCGGCGGGAGGGGCGGAGGGGCCGTGGGGAGGCGGCCGTGGGGAGGGGAGCCCGCGGCGGGGAGGGCGCGCTCACCATCCGGCCGGGAATGCCGCTCCGGGACGGGACGGGACGGGACAGGACGCTCCGCACGGCCGCGCGCAGCCGACACGCGCCGCACAACCGACCAGTGAGCGGGCGGAACGCGCCGCGGAACCCGCCCCCCTCCCGGCGCCGGCCAATGACGGCGCGGCGTGCCCGTGATGGACAGCTGGGCGCGAGCGGCGGGGAGGCGGCGGAGGAWCGGCGGCCGTGTCCAGGCAACTCCGTGTCCAGGGAAGCGCCGGGAGCGCGGCCCCTCCGGTGAGACACCCGCACCGGCCGGCCGGGCACCCTCCGGCCCGCAGGAAGCGGCCAGGCCGCCGCCAGCGCAGTTCCCGTGTATCTGCTACGGGCGTCTTCTCCCCAGGGGTGTGGGGCCGGCGATCCGGGAAGCGCTTCCTCTCCCTAGGAATACTACGACATAAAATTCAAGTGGACTTTCGCTGAGTGGGATGGAAAAAAAGTAGCATTTTGGATTTGGAATAGCAACACAAAAAAGCCCTTAGGGAGATGAGATAAATGAAGAAATTCCATTACCTGAAGGGAACGTAGCGGAAGGATGGGGCAAGACTATTTACGAGAGCATGTAGTGTCAGGACAAGAGGGAGTGGGTTCAGACTGACAGGGAGTAAGTTTAGATTAGATATTAGGAAGAAATTCGTTGCTGTGAGAGTGGTGAGGCACTGGAACAGGTTGCCCAGAGAAGCTGTGGATGCCCCATCCCTGAAAGTGTCCCAGGCCAGGCTGGATGTGGCTCTGAGCAACCTGGTCTCGTGAAAGGTGTCTCTGCCCAAGGCAGGGAGTTGGAACGAGGTGATCTTTAAGGTCTCTTCCTACCCAAACCCTTTGGTGATTCTGTGATTTGAATCTGAGTGTAAGAGCTACAGGGCTCAGAGTTCTCAGTTCTTGATGTGTATACTTTGTAATTCAAAAAGGAAACTTTATTTTAATCCAGGTGGCCTACCATGGAACCGTGGTGTGGAAGAGATTTTGAGAGAAAGATTTCTTTTTGGTGTGTTAAGAATGAATACTAGGTCAAAACTTTAAAGTCTTGGCAGTTTGTGAGGTATAAAGAAGTGGCGTTGCTTTTACTTCACTTAATGAAGTATTCATGCATGCTAACTAGATCAAATAGAATTGGAATAAGATATGTTTTTCCAGACTTGAAGGTTAAAGTCAGTGGCATGACTGTTGGTACCAGGAAGGATCTGCACTGAGCTCTTGAGTTTTGCATGTAATTCGTCCATTCTGCTCTAATGAACTTTTGCCCTAAGTAAGGCGAATAACTGAAATTCCAGATAGCAGGTCAGGAGGGAGGTGGTAGTTCTACAGAGCCTGTACTGCTTCAAGTTTGAGAAACCGTGGGAATTAACAGCCGTTTACCATCAACCAGCCGGAAACAATTCCGTGGTGTTTTAGGAACCATTTCAGCACCTGTGTGCATTGATTTCTCATAATGAGTGCAGAGGATGAAGACTTGTTTTATACAGAGGAGAGCTGTGTTCAGGGGTAGTCTGTTATGTTAATTTTTTGCTAATTTATGTTCTGGCTTGCTGTGAGGATTGGGCAGTAAGTTTGTGCTCTGTTCGCAGATGCTGCCCCCTGCCCATGGCTTTCAGGGATGTGAATGCAAGGAGACACATTGGACTTCAGCAACTCTCATCCTTAGCATCCACTGGAAGAACATTCCTGGGGCCAATGAAATCCCATAAATTTATTGTGGATGAAAGCACCAACCAGAGCACATTGATTTGTTCTGCTGTTAGACTGATTGAAAGTTTGGATTTGACAAGTGCTGCTGGACAGCTTCTTAATGAAACCATTCAGGCACAGAACAAGGAGTTTAAGACTGGGATGAGTACCCTGTTGTTCCTTGTTGGAGCATGGAGCAATGCCGTGGTGGAGTGCCTCCAGCAGAATGTTCCTGTTTCAGCAATAGTGTCTGTGATGTCTGAGGGGTTGAACTCCTGCTGTGAGAGAGTCCAGTGTCTTCAGATATCAATACATGATATAAAGAGAGAGCTGTGTTCTAGCAGAGTCTGGCCAAATGCTTTTGAAAGCAAAACTTGCCAAGTTGGACGTGACGGTCTTACAAATCCTCAGAATTTGTTGTATTTTCAGAGAGATATTTCCGTACCAGAAGTAATTCCTATAAATTCTTGTTCCCATCAAGGAGATGATTGTAATTTTAACAAGTGCCTGGTTTCACCCTTGGCTGGCTTTGGTTCAGTGACTTCTCTTGTCAAAGCAGGGGGTGACAAAAGTTCATCTGTGATTTCTGGAAGTGGTGTTATTGCATCCAGCTGTATCAAACAGAAGTTAACCCACAGCAGACACTTCAGCACTTTAGGGAAAAACCATTTCTCAAGTCAGCAAGGTAATTTTCAGGGATACCTTTCGAGACCATCAGCAGATCCATGTGAATGTTGTGGTTTAGGACATCTGGCAATGGCTCTGAGCCACGGAAACCAGACCAGTGTGAAACTGCTACAAAGCATTGCTGCCTATCAGCAAGAGAGAGCAGAATGCAGTGGCTCTTCTCATCTTAATATCACAGAGATTGTGACATGTTGTTTGCTGGGCCTGCCTGAGAGCTATTCTTGTGTGTCCCCAGGCTTTGTCACGTTAGTGTCGCCAGAGCAAGTCACAGTCATCAAACACTTTGCAGACAAACTGCTTCGGGTTCTGCTAATGGATGGTGACCTCACRGAACGGTATCGTCACTTGGGTTTTAATAGACCATGTAATGTAAGGACCATATTGGAGCATCCCAATCCACAGGGAGGCAGAGCAGGAGACATGTGGCTAAGCAGAATGTTAGATATTCTGATGAGCTTTGAAGTAAACCTGGTTTTGGTCAAAGGAAACGTGTGTGAGAACTTCATGGAAAGATGCATCTCAAACCGGGTATTGGTAATTGGTTCTGTGGCTCGGGATGTGTTGTGTGCCTTTGGGGAGGTCACTGGTGCCCAGCCAGTGACGTACCTGACCCAGCTGAACGCTTCCTGTGTTGGGAACGGGGCCCGGGTGGAGCTGTGGAAGGCCGGCGACGGGCGTGCGATGGATCTGGGTGAGCTCGTGCCGGCCCGGATCAGCGCAGGAGGGATCCCCCTGCTCACGGCCGTGCTCACCACTGCCCTGCCTTCCAAGGTGCAGCTCACTGAAGACCAGTTCTGGACTTTGGTGTATCGACTCCATCACGCTCTGAAGGACGGGAAGGTTTTTCCTGGGGGTGGTGCTGTGGAGCTCCTGTGCCTCAGTCACATCCAGGTGCTCACAGAACAGCCCATGCAACCGGGAAACGACAAAGTTGTGAGAGAGCTTCCTAGTCTCTGGCTGGCAGAGTATAAATCCGTTGTGCTCCAAGCACTGGCAAGTGGCTGGAAGCAGTACCTCTCCGTGGTCTTGTGTAACACTGCGAAGGCCGGGTCGGAGCTGGAAGCATGTGCCTCAGTGGATCATCACCTCCGGAAAGCAGCGGCCTRTGGCTCTCCCGCAGGTTATATATTGGAGGAATTTAGGAGAGGTGGTGTCCTCGGGGGTGGCTCTGGTCCCTTGGCTGACCAGCGTGAGGGTTTAATGGTTTGTGACAATGTTGCAGCCAAGACAGAGGCGTGGCGGAGAGCTCTGGACCTGGTGCTGCTRGTGCTTCAAACAGATGCTGAAATTATCACAGGCCCCCAAAGGAATCAGCTGCTGAACTCGCCTGTGTCAAGTGAATTTATGTTTTTATAGGACTTCCAGGATTTATAAGTCCATGAGTCAGTGAGAGAAGTCCAGRTGCAACCTACAAATGTGTCCATAGTTTATAAAGCAAACAGTGAGATGTGATTGTGACTTTAGAATGTAACAGCAGAAATCAGAATGAGAGACAGCCACAAGGTAATTTCATATTTCTAGAAATGGGAATTAAATAACAAACAAAAATCACTTGTGCACTTGTCTCTACCCCTTTCTAGCTAAGGGTATTGCTTGTATGGATGTATCCTAATGTCTTCTAAAGAAAGGTAGAGATCTCTTACRTAACATTGATATACTTGTGTTAAATGAAAGATGATAATTTTTTTAGATCAATATCTTGTTCTTAATTCCTCTACRTTATAAGAGTTAAATTTGACATGGGTGTTGCATTTTACACTGAGAGATTGTATTAGTAAATTCTACTTTTTTCATATTTATATGCTCCCTATATCTCCTMTTTTCCAATATATACCCCCTGGAATTTCTCTGGTTTTGACAAAATCAGGCTGAATCCKTCCTTTTGGTATTATAGACTGGACGCATCTCTACACAAAATTTTCTTTTACATCATTGGCTGGATTTTTAGATTATTTCCTTGGGGTCTTTCAGCTATCCTTGCAGACAGGAAAATGTTGTATGTTTTAGGTGTTGGCTAACAACTGGAAACAAATCTATCATGCCRATTGAGGCAAGACATTTTTACTGTGTTACAGCACTGGCAATTTGAAAACAGGGCAYAGGAGAGCTGGCACTTCATTGCAAGAAAGAGGTGTGTAACTATGGAGATATTTTTTCTGAACTTGGCATTCTGAGTCACACTGAAAGTGAAATGTCTCACCAGTCTGGTGGAAATAGAATGGAAAACGAATGGAAATGGTGATGCTAAGGTGGATCCTTGCATTCGAGAACTTTCTCATTAAAATGCTCATGGCTGGCAGTACAGATAATGGAATTCATCCCCAAATAAGGTTTAGATACTTACAGGAGTGTCTGTGTGTGTATTAAAGTAGTGTTACATCTCTGACCTGAAACTAAGTATTTTGGTTTTCTAACAGACCCCAGAATTCAGTGGATTTTGACAAAATCTCATCAGTACTATAGGGATTTATRATTTTAATTTGGAATAGTAGTTCCTAGAAGCATAGGAATCTAGTTATATTAAAGTTCTGACTATCCTGCAATTATATTTTCATTGTTAATCAGTTGRCAAATTGATGTTTAGCTGCTTGGCCACACTCTTGGTGTACCAGGAGATGAGAAAGAGTCTGGTAGATCAAAAGAGGCAAAAGGAGCTAGGGGGCTGTTAAGTGAGAATTAAATGGAAACACAACATATAAATAAATATAAACAGACTCTGCTGCTCTGCAAGTGTTTGCAGCTCATGTTTGGCTTTATTCTGTTTTTCTTGAACCTCCTGTACTGAGCATTGCATAACCCCTGTTCCCAGGAAAAGATCCACTTTATTTGAATAAGAGAGTTAAGTGTGTGATGGAAAATCTGCAGACATGAATTGTATTGAGGTGGTCCAACATCTATTTATGGGGCTCTTAGACACTGGGAGCTGACGCACCAAATGTTGAGAAAGTCCAAAATGATGTAATTTTTCCAATCAGGCTTTTAAAAAGCACATAATGATACATTTAAATGTTGTGATGCTGAAACCAGGACAAGAGGTTTTCTAAAAAGCTGTCAGACATTATATTTTGATTAATTAATGCTTGTTTTTCTACAAGCCAACAAAATGGAACATTTTATAAACTAGGTAGATACTGTATCTTGGATTACTTAAAATTATCTCTGATATACACAGATTAACATGTGTGCTCTCTTCAAGGCATCCTCTTCTGCTATTTGGAATATAATATACTAGTGTGAGTTCCTCACCCTCAAATCTCTTAAAGCTCTTTGCAACATGGAATGGAGATCCTGTGCATGTCTGCCATGGCACAGGGAACGATTTCAACATCTGCCACGGGCGATTTCAGCTGCTGCCAGGCAGAGGTTCCTCCTCTGGACACAAAGGCTGTTTGTGTAGAGCATGGTGTGATGGGAGAGCTAAGCTTTTACATGYGACGTGCTTGGGAAATTGGGAGATGGCAGAGATTTCAGGGAGTTGGCAGTGGCTCACTCCCCACTGAAACCAAGTCCCAGTCAGGTGCCTCGCTTCTCCCTTGCATCCCACTATCATCATTTCCAGCTCCCTCCTCCTTCTGTTTAGGGTTGATGCCATCGTATTTCATGTTTCTCTGTATAAGGCAAAGTTTTTAGGCCTCTGCTCCTTGAGGATTTCCTGAAATGGAGTAGAGGTCTTAACCATAGCAATAAGACCTTTGTCCCAAGCTGAGGCAGCCTGGAGGGCACAGSCACTTTGAAATTCTGGCCCTCTAAGGGATATAGACCAGTACAGGCTGTCAAGAGGCACCTGAAAGTGCCACTATGAAAAAAATGAGCTAGGARGTGTAGGAGACAGTGTGTACCTACAATGGTCCCCAGGTAGGCAAAGGAGTGACTCCGGGAGGGTGGGGGCTGAGGAGAAAACGTCAAGACCATTTGTTGCACTGAACTCCTTTTGATATCCCTGGCCAGGGCTGCTGGAGAAGCTGGAAGAACATTTTCTTTTTTTTTTAGGGGAGAGAGTTGGAGAGGGGAATCGAATCTAGGAGAAAAGTTATGGAGTGACAAGAGATTTTCAGCTCTGCTCAAGGACGAGGCGACTGGCAGGCCTGAGTCATCCTATCAGTTACATTGCCAGCAGAAAATCATTCTTGCAGCATCAAGAACTGACCTTCTTCCATGAAAAGCAGGTTGGCTTCCCATAACCAACTCAGGCAGGACATCCAGAGGAGCTGAACCAACTTTACCGGGTATCAAGTGAATGAAATATCTTGTTACTGGGATTTTTTAAAATCTTTTTTGTGTGTAAACCCTATAATGCCCTGTTATATGACATATAACATGAGTACCATATATAATATGAGTACCACATTCAAATGGAACTGAGCTGCTGTTTCAAGGAAAGCCTTGCTGTTCTGGAACCTGCTGTGCACAACAGGCACTTCTAGGAGTAACAGAGATTCACTACAAGCCTTTACAATTTGTTTTATCCAGTTTTATGCCTCTCTGTAGAGCAACAATAYCTTTGAGAATCCCACATCAGTAGTTAGAGCATAGTTTGTATGACATCATCTGGAAAAATCAAAAAATTGCAGATTAAATTCTGCCACTTGCYACCAGCATTGTTGCATTAACCATTATTTTTAATTAACCATTTATTGCAAAGCTGCAAGACCAAGGCWYTTTTTTTTTTAAAGCAGTGTGTTAACCAAGCATGAATAGATTTACAGTTTTAAGGRGCTTTTTCTTTATAGATGATGTTGCTCCAAGAACTAATGTCMACAGGGATGATTTCAGCACAGGTGACAGGAGAGTGAGAACAGCTCAGGTATGTGCACAAACCAGAGACTGGGATTGATACTGAGTAGTGGGAGGAAGAAAAGAGCACAGCCCTGTATCTATTTTGGCTTCCTACCTGTTTATTCTGCTAGTAGTAACCATTTCTGTAGACTTTTGARAAGCACCCRCAGTGGTGTTTGTAGCTGCATTTCAGCTGTAAGTACTGGGATTCAGTTTGTTGCATTATGATCCTGAAAACGTTGTAGGGACAAGGGCAGTTTGGGGGAGAGATGCTTCCCCCAACGGACAGAAATAGTAGTTCCCCAACTCYTCCTTCCACATCAGGCCCCAGATGACCCCTGGGGAGTGGCTTCATGTCACATTTAATCCAACCTCAAGTTCCCCAGCACCATCCCCAGCAGCCATGTGTTCCCATGGTGAGACATGTTTGGGAGGAATCTTTTTCAGAGGGGTGGAGAGAAAGGCTGGGCTCTGATCATGCACAGATGGTGAAAGAGCTCATGAGAAGGGGAGTAAAACCAAGGCCTGTATTTGGTTTCCCTGCCTAGCAGAGATTCAAAACAAAAAATTGTTTAGTTGAAAAGGAATTCTTTCCTTGGGGACCAAGTGCTGCTCCAAACAATAGGATTATTTTTTCATTATTGCAGGAGTAGTAAAGATAGCATGCAGTTTTTATTTAGAAGTAATGGGAAGAYTGGCCCCTGACTGTCTTTTATTCCAGCAGAAATCAGTAGAATGGGGTTTAGTGCTCTTCACAACTTTTGTCCACTGTGTTGTGAGACCAAATATTTAATGAGCACTGCAGATTTGGAGAGGTGACTAAAAATAACACAGTTGGTGAACTTATTTATTTCCAAGGTGTAATTTGAGTCATTGCTTTCACTGACTAAACTTCAAAACAAAACAACACCAAACAACAGAAATGTTCTATTTGTTAGTACTGGAGAGACAGAATAACCCCAGAGGAGTTGCATAAAATAAATTTTATTTATATATCTACAAATATACCCACATTCTAGAGCAGAGTTTCTCAATTAGCAACATTAACCTATAGTTTGGTCATAAAATTCTGAACTAAGGCAATTGTTCACCTCCTGCTTTTGTCAAAGAAAACCACCAAAATACCTTCTTTTTTTAGAATAACTATCTATTATCAGTAAATCTTATATTTTTTCCAAAAGGATCCCTCCAGTAAACTGAAAGGAATTGTGGCTGGTTTGGAGTATTAATTCCGGCATTCCATTTGCTGCTCCCTGCATTTGCAGTTCTGCCTGTGAGTCACAGCTCCAGGATACACCTGTACCACTGCTCTAGGGGAAGTGAGCACAATTCCACCTGTGTAATTCCRTATCAGTATAGTGTCTTTGATTCCCTACAGTGATGAAAATTTACTAGTACACCTGCAGCAATACAGGTATGTTGATTGGATCAGTTTAATTAAGTGGCAAAGTCCTGCTAATTAAAACATTGTTCCAGTTCCCTGAGTACTCCTTGCTCAAGGTAAGAGGCAGTCAATGTCCAGCACCTCTCTTCTCACTGCCCTTCATCTCTTCGTTTATGTGAGCACTGCTTAAATAACCATCCCAACCGTACCATCCAAATTCTGGTTCAAGGATGCTTTCTTTCTGGAGCTGTTTAGCTGGGACAGTATGCTGATGGCTGCCAGAAGCCAGGAAACTGGAATGTAATTGGCAGTAAGAGAGTTTTACTGGAATTGAAGCCCAAATATCTCTTTGTTTATCTGAAGTACCAGGCAGTTAACTTGAAAAATGGTCATTTATTGTGATCCTGGCTGTGCAATTATTCAGGCTTGTAATTGACATCTCGAACACAAGAGCAGTGCTGTAAATAAGCTCAACAGAATTGCCAAATGTGAGATCAGTAATTRCTATACATGGAGTTACTGTGGCTAATTTGGGAACAGCTCTCCAGTCTCAGCTCCAGTGATGGATACTTGGGACTGTTTCCCAGCAGAGCTTGAGGAGGACCTCCAGCTTCCCAGATTCCTCTCACAGCCATTCATAAGGTCAGTGAAACTGTGGAAGAAGAGAGAATTTTCAAGGCCCGGAGAAGCTGGAGGAAATCCAGTGTTTCTTATTAGTTCAAGTCTCATTATTAAACAGACTTATTATTAAACTGCTGAAGAAAGGTCTTCCAAAARTACAGGAGCTAATTTAAAAGTATGTGACTTTTGTCTGTGCCAAGAGGCGCTGTTTGAGTTAACTGTTTGCTCACCTGTAAAATAGAACTTCAGGCTGCCCTACAACCTGACACTTGGAATTGAACACGTGGCCATGATGTGAAGAGGCATTGTACAAATAGGATGTTCCAGCCCCTGCTCTCCCTCACACACTCATGCCCATCTCTCAGCTAACAAGTTGAAACAGGGTTTATTATGAATTGYGTTTTATTTTAAAAGGCAAATCAAGCTGTTTTCATTCTGGTTCATGTGTTGCTATGAGCCACTACCGTAAATTCTGTTCTTGAATGAGAATTCACAGATGCTTTTGCTGTGTGCTTTTGCTTTTGATATGTTACTCTCAGGAGACTGGAGGAGAAGAGGAAATCATACTTTGGTCATGAATTAATACAGGAACCAATCTCTTTTTCATTAAAAACATCAGTGCAGTTTCCATGGCTTTGGGGAGTTGGTCCCTAAGAAACAGATTTTTGCAAAACCATGATCATCCTTCCTCCCTCTTCCGAATACTGGCAAAGGGTAACTTTTGGATTATTTCTTAGTGACAAGAAATGTAAAATTAAGACTGTTATTGCTGATGAGGAGTGCAACCTTCATTAAAAGCCACTGTTTCTCAGATGAACCTCTAATAAGCTCTAATAACAATTGGTTAATGATGACACGGAAAACATTTCCTTCAGAGATGCAGTAAGTTGAGCCGTGCTTTCTATAGAAGAATTTGATGAGGGTTAAAAGCCCAGCATCCCTAGGTTAAAGGGTGCTTCCTGCAGGGAATGTCACTTAGGAAGAATGGTCAGCTTTGGAAACAGGCATATCCAGGTCTGTCAATCTGTTTCTTATCTTAAAACTGCAAACTCTGTAGAGAAGAAACCCTTTACTCTGTTTATATAGTATGTAATAAAATGAGGCCTTGGATAATGATCAGAAGTCAGAATCCATAAGGATAATATCAAGGACAGAGTAGTCCTTGGAGAGTTATAGTAAATTTTGACAATGAACACAGTAACTCTTTTGTGGAATATAGGGTGAAGATTACAGCACAGCAGTTATAATGTGCCAAGCAGAGCTGCGAGTCGTCCTACAACTTACAGTGCAAACTCAGTGGAGCAGAACAGTTCCTCTACATCCGAGCTGGCATGCTGGCAGGATGGAAGGAATGTTGTCTTTTCAAATGCCTGGGAAATGAAATGAGACCACAGTTTATGTGTGAGGGGTTGGAGTTTCACTAATTCTTTGAACATCTCTTTGAAAGAATTCCCCGTAATCTGCATTCATTTCCTTTACATGCAATCTCTTCATTTATGGCTTTAATATTAATCTCCAGAGTTGGATCTCTGTCTATTTGTCTTGGTCTGACAAAAGTGTTGGAAGTTGCCCCTTGTCGTGTTTCCTGTATTGCTGCTGCAGAGCTGGGTCAGGCACATTTTTCATCCATGGTTTTAATATTGCAAGCAAAAAATGAACAGACTTTATTGCTGCAGGTTTGAGGAAAATCCTTGCTTCTTCTCTTTGGTTTAGTTGGGGTTGTTTTGGTTGTGGTTTTTTTTTTTTAAGTGGAAACTTCAATTGCTTTTTTAGAATTGTGCTTTCATCTGTGTCTGGCTCTTCCCCTGCTCTGTTTGCTCTTGAGTCCCCAAAATTAGCAAGACTAATGTTCTAGTTTGCAGTGCAGTAGGAAAGAATAACTTGACTTTCTAAAATGTAATAAACAGTGCAAGACCTGGAACAAGTACAAAACCTTCAGACAAGGTGAAAGCCCCCAGAAGAATACCTCTATTCAAAATGTCTGTGGATGTCTGCAAATACTGCCAGCAGCTTAAGTCTTGTCCTTTTCCTTTCCAAACATGTGTATTAGGTTTTCCTTTAAAAATACATACCGTATCCCTGAACTCTTCCAYGTTCCTAGTCAAAGAAGGTAGTATTTCCTTTAGACCAGTTGATTCATACATAAAATAAAATCTCTGAGACATTATTTTGGTCTTGGTGTTTCCCTCTTGTGATATTTGATGGAAAACAGTCTTCTTGAAATATTCAAGTTTTAAAACCAGCAAACATCTCTAGCTATTGAGGGTTACCTGGCTCAACATCTCAGGAATTCCACTGGGTTCAAAGCCATTTCTAACTGATCTGATCCAGCTTTGGTTAAAATGTCTCTTATCCTCTGGGACCTGTCTGCGCTATACAGCAAATTAAAAAAATCTATACACTGCACTTTATTTCTTCGTTGTGTTTTGGTTTTAAATGGAATTAATTATAATCTTCTCTCCTCTTGTTTTTTTGCAACACAATATCTGTTTTGTAGGCAGGGCAAAAAGGTTTTATTTTGTGTAAGAAGCCCAGCTACAGACTTACCTTTCTATAATGCCTGTAGGTTAAATTAATGAAGATAAAGCCCTTACATCACTCAATCTGTTCTGTACCTGTGCCTCTAAATGCACATGGGATGACTTAGAGTAATATGCATAGCAGATCAGGGTAATTTGTTCCTTAAATATGAGCTTTGTCATTATTTTGGGGTCGAATATGATGGAGTGAGAGACTGACTGTTGTTTAATGTGTCATCTGTTCCACCTGGGTGACACCCATCTGTGTGAACGTCCCAAGCAGGGCTAATTTTGTAGCTGTGCTGTTGCCAGCAGCCTAAGAATGATTCTTTGTGGCATTTGTTTACTCCTTTTAATTTGCCTTAAAATCACTGCTGATTACRGCCTGAGTTTCTCCTTGTGGTCTGCTGAGAACAATGGCAAAAATTCCACTGAAGTTTAACTTACTGTGAAGGAGTCACAAGTCGTTTAGGATCTATTCTTGGATTGTTTTGCTGTGTCACCATCTTTTATTAGCTGATAATTTCCTGTTCATCAATGACAAGACAGTCAAACAGCACATCCTCTGCACTAGAGGTTGTCCCTACATGAGTAGCTTTCTGTATTAAAAGTCTAGGCAAGAGAGAATTCTTCCTAGGCATGCAAAATGTGCGTGGAAGGAAGGGATTAATGTTAAGATGATGGCCTCGTCATCTGATTTGGCCTCTTAAATCCTTTTGGAAGTGCCAGGTCCAGAAATTCTTGCAATTTATTTTCTTACAATCCCCTCTGTATTCTGCTTCTAACGGAGTCCTGTGAGAATGACTGCAATAGATGAGAAAATTAAGTGAGATTTGAATCACATTTGAAATTGGCAGGGAGGTGAGGGACTTAGAGCCAGACTCCACAACATCCTCAAATAGGAAATATTTGGGATCAAGAGCCCAGTGTTTGCTTCTGAGGAGAACTAGGGCTACTTGTGATTTGCTGCAATCAATCAGGACTCTGCGGTCCTGGAAAAGGAATGTCACTGGAAATGAAGTGCATGGAAGAGGGAATCACTCTGGAGGCTTGTCTGGGGGACAGGACCAGCAGTGGCTGGGACCCCCTTCCTTATGTTATCTGGACTATGGAAAAGCCAGGATGTAGAATATCATGAGTCCATTTTTTGTTGCTGTTGGGTTTTGGTTTTTTTTTTTAATGAGTTGATTACCAAAGGTTGGCTACAGTTGATAATTAGGATACCTGTGAGAACCGTGTGACCTTCTCAGACATAATTCTGAAGGCATTAATTACATATTGCTGATAATTCAAACTGTAATTAGAGATCAATATTATAGGTATGTTGCAGACTTTGCAGTAATCTGAAGCAACGCAGCTCCAGAAGAAATTTTGGAGACAAGTAACCAACTGAAGCCTAAAACTGTTCCACTGTCATTATTGTCTTTGTTTTCATTTTCCAATCTTGCAATTAGTGTTCTTAAAAAAATAATAAATGAAGCAAAAGGCAAATAAAGACCATCTGTGAAACAGAAAGAAATTGTTAAAAGCTGCATCCACGAGGATATCTGGGAAGAGCGCCATAACACAACTAAGCATTCAGCCAGCATGATATAATTACAAATTAAGCATCTCTAAAACAAATTCCAAGTTGAAAATAAAATAAAAATCCATTCTGCTTATTTCTTTGTGGTAGAGGATCATATTAATCTCAGAAATTACCATCTATCCTCCTGCATACTGCAGGGTCCGTGGGATCTGCATGCCTTCTACAAGTGGGGTTTCTTGGAGGGGGCACTTCATCAGGCATTGTTCAAATCTATATTTCAGTCAAAAGACTGAATTCAGGAGGATTTAGAGCAAGTCTGGAGTTTGCTGTGTTTTTCAGAGATCCAGCATAATGGCAGGTAATGATATTCCATGTTTATGGCATATGTAAATGTGCCTCTGGTTCTAGGAAATGGCTTATTCCATTCATATCAATTGGATTCATTTAAATAAAGGGTCATTGACAATGATATGTTGACACAGAATCTTTTTAATTTGAACTAGAACACAGTCTCTAATACTTTCTCATTTCTTGCTTTTATCTAAAGGAACATTTTGCTGGCTTAAGACTGGATCTGATGACTCTTGGGACATGCTTGAGGTAAAAATGCTTTCAGCAAAGTCATCTCAGTATTTGTAATAACAACTTATGTTATCGTTTACTGCTGTATTTCCAAGAGGAACAAGAGTAACAAATGGAAACTTTAGTTCTTGAAAAAGAAAAGCCAGGAAAAGAATTCTGTAAATAAATGAAATGGATGATGACACAATGTTTAAGATCATTGCTGAACAATTTTGCCATGTAAACCAGATTATTTTTTTCTAGGCATGCCCTGATGTTCACAGAAAAACTTTACACTCAGTTTTAGAGGTTGGATTTGTATGTCAAATAGATCTGTCTTCTCCATCAAAACCAGAAGTACTCCTAAGAACTGAAGATGACTGTAATAAAACAAAATCCCCAGAATAAAATTTCTTCGTGAAGATAAGATCAATCAAGAGACTGAATAAACAGATTAGTTTCTCATGGAGGCTTAGAGTAGCTGCAAGAAAATGGTTTCACTGGTCAGGTACAAAATAGTACACCAAACATAGCAAAATTTTTGGAACCTGCATAATTTAAAACAAAAGAAAAATCCTCTCCCTCATATATATAATTCTAAATAAATAATCAGTTATTAAGATGTTTTGAATAGAAAGAACTGAATTGTGTGCTTTGAAGAGGAGCATAAACTTTTAAGGGTTTTAAGCTTTTAAGGGAAGGCTCATCAGGTGAGTTTTCTGTGCACATTTGAAACCAATAAAGATGTACATAGTAAACACAAGTACTGCAACAAATATAAAAATTCAAACTTTTTTGCTTGCTGATCAGATGTTTTGTTTTTCCCTTATGACATTGTTATAGAAATAGASACCATGTATTTCACTGTGAATTTCGTTACTTGGTTTTGGAACTTCAACCTTAAATTCTTCTTAGATTTTTCAATACCTCTGGAGGGATGTGATTTAATTTCAGAATTTTGCCTTATGTGCATCGTAAGCTTTACTTTGGTCATAACAGCTCTTGTTTTTGATTGCAATTAACTGAAAGCTAATTTTGTTATGAGTAGAAAATCTGCTTTCTTCTTTTTTAAAAAAGCTGCAGCGTTCATAGCAGCTGATTACTGCTCACTCTCCTAGAAAGAACGGGAAATTAGAGCTCTGAAATGAAAGTATCTTAAAAAGAATAATAGAAAAGTAATGTAGTGCAGTGACAAAGGTGCTACTTCATGATCTGTCAAGTCCTTAACTCCAAAGCACTGGACACGTGAGACTCTTGGTCCTGTGTCGAGGTGGTGTAACTATACCGTTTATGTATAATACAAATATGTATTTCTTTACTAGAAAGGTTGGCTGGGGAAATAATTGCTATTATCTGTATCCCATCTGTCCACCTCCATACTTCCCTGCCACTTCCCACCTCTTCCCTCGTGTCCTAGGTGTGTTAAATCAAGTCTTAGCACTGTTGTCATCCAGTCTGCACTTCTTGGCTTTCCACCATCTGAAGAACTATTCTCTGGACAAAGTGCTTTCTAGAATCAGTCTTCTGTGCCTCATGGGATAAGATCAGCAGCAGCAGCAGCCCAGGGCTGTTGTGCTTAGTCAACTTACAATGGTAGCTGCTGTTAATAACAATTAGAACTTGTTAACACCAATTCCACTGGTGGTTCTTATGAAGTAAATACCTGTTTGCTCACTGGTTATTTAATTGCAGTGATGTACAGACTATCAAGCAGACAGCAACAGCAGTGACTGGAGAGAGACTATAAATCCATCTGACTTCCCCCACTTTCAATTCTCCAGAGACTGCTGAYAAAATTATTGAGATTTTTCCCTCTCCAGTGAATAAGAAATGCTGAGTAAAAGGATATTACATAAATTGGCTGACATTTGCAGTGGACTAGCTAATTCTCATTGCCTTGTGTGTGGTGGCTGTGTATGTGCACATGTGCCTGGTATTGTCAATGAGCTCCCTGCCCACTCCCCTCTGCTCCCAGCAGGCTGCTGTGAGGCTGGATTTTGGGGGTTACGTAAGAGACAGTCTAGGAAAACATCCCAGCCTTGTGGAATTTACCCTCGGCACTAACCTCTTTCCTCCATTGTGTCATGCACTTAAAAAAAATTATTTTTTGTTTTGTGGCGTGACGGGGATGTGTCTCATCTGAAAAAATGATGTCTGTCTGTCGTGGGGAGGGAGTTGGGTGTACCAAAAGACTTTTGCTTGCTTCTGCTTTCCATGGGCTGTGGCTGCAGTCCCTGGAGTCAAAAATCTCTTTTTTCTCTAACAGCTGGGAGTTGAAGATTCACAAGGGCAATCGTGCAGCAAAGGGAGATAAAAATGAGCTGTTAGGGTTGTATCATTACCGTACCAGCAGCTGCATCAGGTACCGTGTCTACAAACAGTTACTCTTCTTTCTGACAAATTATTTCCCTTAAAAAGTAACAAAAAGTAATGTTGTGAGATTATACTTTATGGCCAGTGAAGATGGGGTCATTTCTAGTTTGAATAGATTGATGTGAAAGGAATAAAACACATTCCAGTGAAAGTGCATTTCAACAGGAACATCACTTGTTTTATATGTGTAGTGAGTTGTGCTCATTCTGAACGCTGCTTCATATTCCTACACATTTGTAAGGATTTTTATCCAACAAGTTTAGCTTGGCCTGCTTTGTAACACCAGAAGCACACTCCAGTAAATTTTTCTTGTACTACTTTGGAACAGTACAGTGTTACTTTATTACATGTGATTATTCTCTTGTGGCCTAGAACCTTAATCCTGATTCCAATGAAGTTTCATAGCAAAGATCTTAGTGATATTTGGTTTTCTTTTAAAAGTGGTTGGGATGAGACCTCTAGGCCCTGCCTCTGCTTTGTAATGTTCTGCTTTGAATTTCTTAAACATTCTGCTCTGATCTTTTGCAGGTTGAAATAAATGAGAGTTCAGCTCAATACAACAGAGCAGGAATTACAGCTAAATTCCTCCCAGTACCACTGCTTTTCATATGCTAAAATCAATAGATCAAATTCAGACAGGAGGTAAGCAAATGCCACTCCTTTGTTTACGCTCAGTTGTACCACATGTGAATGCTGGCCAATTCCATCCAGTCTCCTAAGCTAATTGCATAGTTTGTTCCAGTCTTTTCATCCCATTGCTTACAGCATGATTTGCCTCTCTTGCATGTAACCATCCTGGAAAAAAGACTCATGTCTGCGAGGTAAAGTAATTGTGTTTTCAATTATCGCCTGTAGTAGTAATCCAAACATCATCATAAAAGCTAATCTCTTGTTTTAAAGCTGGTGCACAAAGCTGATGTAAAGAAACTGAAATAAGAATAGTYGCAGACTATTCAGTGCTGATCTATTTCGTATGTGAATGGAAGAACAAAGGTAGCCTGCTTTACTCCTCCTAACAACCAAAACTACCCACCTCTGTAGTCTCCTAACACAGGATATAGCAACACACATGCTGCAGCTTTTTTCCTACTCCACTAGGAATTTGGTGTTGTGTCTTGGGCATGTGGCAGCCAAAAAGCATTTGTTTACCCCTTCATAATTTTCAGAGGCCTCTTTTCCCTCCTCTTTTCAGAAAAATCACTTCCATATGCTAAGTACATTTGTGTAAAAAAAAAAAGAGCTGGATAAAGTTACAAATTGTGCTCTTTATTTTTTTTTTACACAAATCACTTCATCATTATTTCTGTCACATCTTTACTCAGTTGTCCTTAGTGCATGTCCTAGACCCAGGCAGTTTCACATATGTGATGCACGGAGCCAGGACTTCTAGTGAGAACTGGCTGGGAACATAAATGTCTTAAAAACAATGGCTGCCATCATCAGTTCAAAGAGCCCAATAGATTTTTAAGGGATTTGGATCGAGGCCTGAACTGACTCCAGAGTGCTGAGATGCTTTATTGGTGCTTAACTTGGAGAGCATGGGAGATGTCTGGAAATCAACTGTTTAGAATGGTAGGCAAAACAGAGATACCCTAAAATGTTAACTTCTCTAGAAGCTTATGCTCAGGTTGTTGAAGGTGAAAGCATAATGAAGAATGACAGAAAAGATTTATCATCAAGCTAACAACGCCAGTGACATGAATTTAATTGTACTCATCCCCTAAGCTTGAAAAAAAATTTTAAATAGAGCTCCCAAATAGGTCCAATTGACTCCTGAAACAGTAATTGTGTGTCTGCCAGTCATGTGGCACTGACTAAGCTGCATTAAACACGGTATCAAGTTGGTTCAAAATAATAGTTGAACTAATTGTTTATAAAATCACAGATTTTATTAGATTATTAACCTAACTCTATATTTGTTATAGGCTCTGGAGAAAACATGCATTGGCAGTAACTCATTCCTTATATTGCACTTTCCACTTCTTCCTGCTCTCCTGTCCCAAGCTCCTGAGAGCTTTGCTATGATACTTAGAACTGCCTCRTCTATTTGCCTTTGTGGAGCATGGAGACTTTTAGAAATCAGACAAGAGCACACAATATAGATAGAGAAAAGCAGGAAAAGGGTTGGCTCTAGTGCTTACAGAAAAAAAAAAAMCAACAAACAAAACACATAAGGAAAGGCTCTTTTTTGACTTTCCTAAGTAAATATCTTTGGACCGTACTCAGGTTCACCTTCCCCTTCAGAATGTCTGATACTTTTCTTTGCTAAAGATCACAGTTCTCTGCTGCTCCATTCTGCGCTTCATTCCACAGCCACAGCTGGGAAACGTATTTATTCTCATCTGTGTCTCTGTGGTGAAACTGGCCACTAGGAAAAAACCCAGTGTTCCATAAAAATAACTGTGCTCAATAATAAATTTGCACATGAGGTCATATTCTTAATCTGAAAATAAATAGCTAAATAGTTTAAAAAAAAAAAAGTCCAAAAAARCAGGGAACAGTTTATAAGGAAGAAAGGAGAACCACAGTTCAGCAACCGCTGATGCCTTTTGGGCTACTTGGTACTGCTGTGAGAAAGAGTTTGGAATAAGTAATTGTCCTTGAAAGTCATCTCTGCAAATATCCTTCATGAAAATGAAATAGTTGGCATGGCACTGGTGTCACCTTACAGTGTCTGTGATGGTAGGGGTTGTGACAGGAGACCTGTTGGTGAAAATTACAGGAATTGTGTCCAGCAGGAGATGAAGTCATTTGATGCAGGGCTGTAAAGGCTCTTGTATACTTTTCTTGGGAACACACAGGTGCTGTAGGTAAAAATATTTCAATACCTTCATATGATTGTTATCTGTATGCACTAAAAATACCATCTAGAGATGACTGCCAGTGGAGAGGTGCTATTTGAAGGGTGTGAGTAAAAGTAATGTTACCAYAAATTCCAGCCAAGTAGGTGAGGTAGCCTGGGGATATATCCTGTGCACATCCTGTTCTTCCTTCCATATATTGCTATGCATGGAGACTTGTATCCCTGCTAACTGCATCCAGCCTTTCCCTTCGCGTGGTGTCCCCACCTCCCCTGCTTTGAGGGACAGCATCATGGTAGCTTCAGTAAAAACCTAAAAGGAATGTTTTATCACTCTCTCCTCTCCAATATTCAAATCATTCCAGAGCAAACTCTTTTCCTTCAGTAAAAACAAGGAAGGATGTTGGCTCTGAACGGTTCAAGTGCTACTTAATATGACCACAGCTTGGCCAGCAAAGTGCTCCGTGGGACTGCCTTGGCAGCACCCTCCCAGCCCGTGTGTGGACACCCAGGGAGCTTCTGCAGGAGCTGAGCACCCAGGAGCCAGGCTCTGGCAGGCTGCAGCTCCTTCAGGGGCTGCTGTCCGGTCCCAGGAGCTGACAGATGTGACAGATGACATGGTGCTCTCTGCAGGCCCACACAGCTGGTGTGAGTGACTAACCCTGGCTGTGCACCCACACACTGATGTCATGAGAGCAGGCCAATACCTCAGAGGTGACTCTCCTTGTCTGTGTGTGCACGTCAGCCACAACAGTGGCAAGCCCAACAATGGGCAAGGAAGGAACCGAAGAAAAACCCAACTTCACCTTAGGAGCAACTGATGTAAAATTGGATGTGTAATTCAGTGAAAGGAATCACTGATTTTGGCTCGGTCATTTGAAATAAATGAATCATTAGATGACAAAGCCCATAAATTGATTCATAAACAGCTGTCATGTTATTATGAAAACTCTGAGATTATTCTGTCTGAATAATTGCAGTTCAATTATGGATGGAAATAACAGATAAAATCCAGCATTCATCTTGGCCGGGGGAATTCTACAAAATAAACTTCTGAGCACACTTCTGAGTTCTATCCATCCTTGCATGTATAATATGTGTATGCAAACATATGTACTAAAAATGCTGCCTGGTCACCTTGATTTCACTTAACTCATTAATATCATTAATTGCAATGAATTTGACTTGCTGATCTTTGTGGGAAAGGCTTTTATCATTGCTTGCTGAGTTTTTTTCTTGTTTTTACAAGGTACTTGTTGGCTGAGGTGAAATGACTCAAGGTGTACGATTAGTCAGAATGAGAGCCCTCAATACTWAAGGCAATAAAGTTTGCCACATATATTTTTGTTATTTTTCCCTGCAGTGAAGCACTCCTAGACGATGTCCTAGTTTGCGATTGGTTGCAGTTCCTGAGGTAATCAATGCCATGGTACCTTCTTTAAAGAAGAATGAAGAGTTTTGTAATTAGAGTTTTGTGGTAGGCAGGTGATGGGCAATCTGATGGGACTCAGGGTGACCCTGCCAGGGAGTCAAAGGGGGAGCTGGAAACTACCCTGAGGAGGGAAAGTGCTAGGGGGAAAGGAAAATGAAGGAGTCTATGGAAAAAAATGAGCTATAGGGTTATGAGGATTAGCTAAGAAATGAGGACATGGGCTTTGAACTTGAAGGAAAGAGGTAGGGATCAAGAAGCAATGGGGAAAGGAAACCCAGCTATGGAGCACATGGCTAGGAGCCATAATGAGATACAAAGGAAAAGTAGTCCACAGGACAGACCTTGGCATGAGGAGCTGGGGAAAGATTTAGAAACAGGCCAGGAACCTGTGCCTGACAGCAGGGGAAGGGAAAGGAACAGGGTGGGGACAAAGGATGAGGAGACCAGACAGCCTGGGGGTGGAGGGTGGGGCAGCCAAGAGAAAGGAAGATGAGTCTGTGCCTATTTCAGTTACCTCCTGGTTCTCACTCCTGGGTCTGAGATTACACAGCCTTTCCCTTCATCTGCTGTCAGAAGACACTGTAATCCACTGATAACATGCACGCACTGACTCCTACACAGCAGACAACCTGTCACAGGGGACAACCTTTTACTGTTGAAGACACAGAGTCATTGTGGCCTGTGGCAAAGCCAGTGGGTCAGCTTTATCTCCAGTATCAACGGATAGCCCCTGTGGGGTATGGGTATGGAATTTGTGAGCTTTAGATTAACAACGTGAACAGCCCACAAAGGTTTCAGAGCAAACATTCAGACTTGTAATGGCACCTGTAACTCTTGCTTTTCACCTTTAAATCCGTGTTGCTTGGGGTTTGCACCTTCAACATTCTCTTTAAGGTACAGCTGGTTTTTCCCTAGAGAAGTTTTCCCAGACACCGTGTGAAATATGAGATGGCTGGAATTCATGGCAGTGGTTGAACAAGGCAGAGGTATTAGCTGGCCACATTAATGTCAGAGTGAGCTTCCTCTTTAGCATTTGCTGGGGGTTCTTGGATCAGGTAATGCAGCTTTTACAGAGAAAATTAACAAGCAACCAGTAAAGTCTGAGCAGGTCCTTCCCCTGCCACTTTCCTGTAAGCAGTGAGCTCTTCACACAGATTTTGTGTTGGCGGCAGAAAAGCAAAATCCATTTGGACAGCAATTTACTATCCCTGGAATAAGGGTTATATAAGACCCTTCTTGGTCTCCACAAAGATGGGCATGTTCTCACAAAATTTCCATTGAGTGCTCAGTGGAAGACTGCACTTGATAAAACTAATGAGGGTGTAACAATGTARCTTATGCAGGCATTCATTCTCTCATTTTTCCTGAGGAGGAAAAGGATATAAAATAAATAGTGATTCTTATGTAATGAGTATTGCTTTTGCATAAAAAGAGACAAATCGCTGAGCAATTTAACCTCCCAGATGCTTGGAAGTTAATGATTGCAGGTCAGCTTTGAGATAATAGCCTGGGCAGTGTTGGGAAAGTCATTTTTTGGCAGATAAATTCCATTTTGGCATGCAGACAGTGGATTACAGTTCTTTAAACCACCACGAAGAGCTGCGCTAAGGTCTTGTCTCTCCAAGAAACAAACAAGATTTCACAAGAGCCACTTGGCTTTTCGCACTTACAGTACTTGTAACATCAGATATTGTAGGAGATGCAGTAATCGTGAACTTAAAGACATATAGGAATGGTTTCATGGCTGAGAAAGGGGGGATTGCAGAACGTGTTTCTCCTAAGCTGGTCCCTGCATGGAGGGATGCATTGGGGTGTGGTGGAGCAGTAACTGCATCCACCCCAGCACTGAACGCTGCCTCAAGCTCATTTGGGAGACTTCTCCCTCCCTAGAACTAAAAGCTAACACAGCACAAGGGACTGCATCATTTCTTTGCACTTCCAAAGGCATTCCAGGGCCTGTCTCTCCTTTCTCAAACACTGCTGTGCCAGTACCCTGAACTGTCTTTGCAAGAGGTTTAACGTGTTCACTGTGCCACTGGAATTCTGTTTGTGTTCTGCATGTGATGCTTGGTCTGTGACCTGCTGCTACAGGGTGTTTGCTCTGGGGAACCCTTCAGTGGGGCCTAGGTTTGGGGATCCATGGAAACCATCCTGAAACAAAGAGAAAACAAATGGGGGAGAGTTGTTGTGACATTGCTTCTGGAATACTATTGGTACAGATTGTTACCAAGGGAGAGGGGCTTGGGGGCTGTTTCTTTATTCTTGTTATTTTCTACCTGCCAGCTAATACATCCTACAGAAATCATGCAGAGCAAGATTTTGTTTGTGTAACTGGTAGAAACTAAATTATGATGTAGTAAAATAATGGGTTTTTTCATTGTAATGTCTCGCTGATCTCATCTCTACTTGCCCTTCAGTGTGAAATGATGAAAGCTGCATGATGTGGTAACTCCTGTCCCTTGGGAATAGTCTGTGTTTTCTGTATTCCTCCATAAAGTTACTTYGGCCAGTGAACGGAAAGAATATTTTCCTCACCTCCACCTATATTTAAATCTGCAACCGCAGTCCTGTGAATAATATAACATTCTCCAGAATTAGCCCACGTGGAAGTTACGAATCRCATGACCTGCATAAGAACTTAGATTAAAAGAGGATGAAGAAGAATCTGTAATAAAACTTCCAGTATTTCATGATCACTTGCTAGGAGAGAGGCAGTGAAAGAGACATTTTTGACTCAGGGGAGTTTGTAGTTGATGTAGAAATGTTTAGAGTTAAAATTGTTGCAGGCAGACTTGTTGCAAGCAGCCCTGCTTGAGCAGGGGGGGTGGACCAGATGTCCAGAGGTGCTCTCCAACCTCAGCTGTTCTGTGTTTATGTGAAGATCCTCTTCCTAAGAGTTCGTATGTGCTCTGATCAAATGGGATAATGGCTTTCTGCAATGGCAACAAACCACACAGGAAAGCATGGGCTATGTCTTTGTATCTGCCTCACAAGCACTGATTTCCCCCCCAACAGAGGGAAGAAGATCTCCCTGCAATCTCTTAACGTGTGTCCAGGCACTTCCAGTGCAAGAGCAGGTGCTTTACCCTGTAGCAGTATGACAAAATGTGTCTTGAGTCCTGAGCAGGGGCCAAGTTACTTTGGGACACTTTTTGCCATCCTTCCAGTGACATGGGATCAGGAGAGATAAGCACCTAAGTCACGATCTTATGGATATAATGCAGTGCTGTGACAAAGAGATGTGGTCTTAGGATTGTTCCCACTAAGGAATCTCTCAGCAAGTCTGGATTTCTTTGAAATCCAATATTAACTGAAATTCTTTGAGTTCATGATGTTTGATTGCAGAGTATTTTTTAAAATCGTCTTTTTTAATGTATATTATCAATCTTTTTACTGACATTGTTTGTTTTCTTAGCCTGGAGTAATTTTGCTAATTTAGATGTATTACTCTTAGTAATGTTGATACAGAGAGAGAGTGTGTGTGTATATGTGTTTGTATGTACATTAGAGAGAAGGAGAGGGGTGATTTTGCTAATTCTGAACTCTAACCTTCATAAATATTTGTACTTAGGACATTATTTCTCGTTTCTCATAAGCTGAGGTCACTACTGCATGTCTTAAATCTGCAACAGCTGCCAGTGCTTCTAGACAGTTCAGATCTTTTTCCAAGTGCAATCATTTTGGACTGCAGCAAATTTGATTTACTTCCAGTTTGGGCCTCACTGGATTGTTCTTCTCTTATCTTCAGCCGTGCTGGGCTGTTTTGTTTCCAACATCAACCATTTGTGAAGACAACCCAAAACAAAGTTTTGGCCATCTGTGGCATTCTCAGATTAAGCATATATTGAGAAAATTTCATTTAGAAAGACATAAACAAGTGTCCTCTGGTGCTTTAGAGGAATAAATACTCTTCTGAACTGGAATGGAGACTGTAAGAGGTTTGTAATAGGGAGGAGATTTTTTTCTGTTGTTGATGTGATGTCTTTCTACTATTTGCAACAGAAAAAAAAAGGATGAAGAGGGAAGAAATAAGGTTTTCTTTAAAGAAATATTGATGAAGGGTCATAAAGTCATGAGGAAGGTAAATGAAAAGCTTAACTTCTGTTACAGGTTTTTTTTAAAGAGTGGCCATGCAAGTAGACATTCTCAGGCACTCAAAAAGTATGCACAGATACTTAAAATAGAGAAACTTTGCCTCATAAACTGCACTTACCAAAGTGGGCAAAAACTGAAGCTGCTTTCTACCGTAACTAATATTTAGAAGGAAAATTCAGTTTGTGGCTGTTTGCTTCCATCACACCATGCAGGTGCAGCATGTGTTTAAGCTCCTGAACAAACATATCAGTATTGATCCAGAATATAAATATCAGCTCTTGATGGTGAAAGAACTAAGAATTCTGAGGAATAAATTGCTACTGAATTCTTAAACTCATGCTCAGACTTTGAAGGGAAGAAATCTACTTAAAGTCAAGCAGTTAGTGTACTTAAAGTTAAGTTTTTGACATTGCCCCTGACAAGTGAGCATGTGAGAATTTGATGGGAGACATTTGGCGTCGAGATGTGCTGGAGAAGGGAGATGGAGGATTTTTCCACTGCTAGCTGAGCACTAGACAGCACAGGAAAAACTTCAGAAGGGACACAGCTTA
This sequence comes from Amblyornis subalaris, assembly GCA_018881555.1. Lineage (NCBI taxonomy): Eukaryota > Metazoa > Chordata > Aves > Passeriformes > Ptilonorhynchidae > Amblyornis > Amblyornis subalaris. Next base: position 1,152,199 of record JACAXG010000007.1, read on the forward strand.
TCCATCTCTCTTTGGCTAATTGCTGCTTGGATATGCACCAAAGAGAGGGATTGGGAAGCCAAGAACGCTGGGGAGTCAAGAAGTGCTGTGATGAACAGGAGGCCTGGGGCTGATGTTACATTCCCAAGAGCTGGAAGCGTTCCCTGCTGCCACAGTGATGCAAACCACCTGCTGATGTGTCCTAAAGGTGGGAAGATGGATGAGCTGAAGTGTTCCTGTGTGTCTTTGCTTTCTTGTAGTTCTAATCGCTTTTCAAAAGTGAGGGGCTTTGTGTTTGTTTGTTTTATTTTAATTCTATAGTAAATCAGGCCTTCTATAGACTAATTTAGGATGCTTTTCAAACACCATTTTGACGATTCCTTTGGGAGGAAACACTCTGGAGATGTTGTCCCGGCAAACTGTCAAGGCTGGAACTCCTTTAAAAGCAGCTTCTGTGAAAGGGGATTGACATTTCCTGGGCTTGTTGTGTGGCAGGATTTGTAGTAGTAACTGCTGGAAGCCAGGAAAATTGTTGCACCTTGGATTAAAAATCCAAAACTAATGGAGCTGATGGAGTTTCTTACTCTGAATTTGAAATATCTCAAAAATTACTCTTGGATTTTCCAGGATTTTCTTGTAACCAGACTAACAATATAGACTAGGTTTGATGTGTTTGCTCTGGGTTTCATTCCAGATGTTCTTATTGAGAGTCTCTAGAAATTTAAGMATTATATATTGAATAAGTGTGATGATTGGACATACAGATGAGTGCCTTGTGTTCAGTATGACCCCTATGTATGAGAGCAGCGCTGGACAAAACAGCTTTTTCTTTTTAAGAGGTAAGATATTCCTGTGAGGGGCAGGGAATTGGACTCAGATGATCCTTATGGGTCCCTTCCAACTTGAGATGTTCTATGATTGGATTAAAGAATCTAGCTGGTTACAAAACAGTGCAAGACAAACACAGAAGGGCAGTAGTTCAGATAAATGGAACAGGTTAGAGAATAGCTCTCTAAGGTGTATTTTTGAAGTAGAAGGAAGGTAGGGTTTCAGGCATTGTAACATGGAGTGTCTTACACAGGCCAAGAGAAGGCTTGTGAAGTGGGTTGGAAGCATGGATAATTGATGGTCTGGGTGGAGGGGAAGTAGCTGTATGGGTGTAATTGTGTGGAAGATCTGAGTTGAGGAAGGGTGGTGGTAGAGGCCACAAGAAAGGAAAATGATACTGCCAGAATTGCTTTAGTCAATGTTTAAGAGGAATATTAATGACCTTATTAAGAGGTTGGACAGCAGAAGAAAGTAGAATGGAGAAAATAAAAACAGGCGTGTTTTCCATTTGAAGAAGCAAAAGGAAAATATATTAAAAAATATAGAAAATTGGCAGATCTTGAGGTGAGTGCAGATTGCTTAGGGAATAGAACTTTCATTTTAGCTCTGTTGTCTTTTAGTTGTAGGTCCCGCAGATACAATTGCCAGCCTCACAATTTTACTGGTAAGCTGGATTTTACTGGTTTTTAAAAGGATGGTTTGATAAGGAATTATGAACTGGTTGCTTTACCCACCCTGCCACCACTGTGTTGGGCCCCTCATGGAGGTCAGGGCTCAGAAGACTCTGGGAAATACCAGGACCCTGTCCTGTAAAACACGGTGTTCCAGCTGAGAGCTGTGAACAGCTGCTCTGTGTGGAGAGCGTAGAGTTACACAAATGGCTGAGTGGAACTAGGGATGTTTAATCTTTAGAAAAGTCTTTTGGGTTTTGAGCATTTCAAGATTGGTTTTTTGGTTTTTTTWAAAGAACTTCTTAGAGGTCTAAGAATGACATTTTCACCCTTCCCTTCATCTGCTTGAATGTAGCTTCATCTTCCCTTCATCTGCCTTCTAAGAAAGACGCAAGGACTTTGGAAAGCTGTGTAATGCGAGGACACAAAACGCCCTGAACACAGCAGAGGAGGAGCAAGAGGAAACGAGGAGGGTCTTCACTGTTGGCTGTGACTGCCCAGAACTCTCAGGTACAGTGATAACGTGGGATTTCCGGCAAAAATAGCAGGTGTTTGAAGTGGATGGGTGGCTGGGGAACCTAAGGAAGGGGGGGGAATGTTCACGGAGCAACAGGGCTGAAATGCCCATTTGTGGAGGTGAACCTATGCCTGGGCCGGCCGTGCTCTGCCTGCTCCCTTCATCAGGATTAAGGCTCTGGAGTGAGGRTGTGGGAAGCAGTGTAATAGTTGCTGATTCCGGTAAAGAATTGAAATTTATGGCTTGCGAGAGGTCAGAGCTGGGAAGGGAAGTTAAGCTACAACAAAATTCCTTGACGTACGTGCAAAGAGAACATTASAAACTGCGTAAGCTGGACGCCGTGTCTGCCTTGGCCTTGGTTTGTTCCCGTGGGTTGCTCCATGTTGGCTCCGTGAAGTGAAAAGACGGGTGTTTGCAGTCCCGGTTGGGATTGTCCAGGGCTGCCTGTGCTGCCTTTGAAGTCAGAGAGCTTCCCAAGGTCCAGGCATGAACAGCCTGCTGCTATACAGATGAATAGGGGCACAAAACATTGATTTGGAAACAAACTATTTCATCCCGTTTTGTTGTTAGCCTTAAGCACAAAGTGCATTTGATGGGTCACTACACTTTATAAACTCTACGCACATTTGTTTTATTCGAGGTGTTGTTACAAGCCCAGTACCATAATTTTCACCTGTTGCCTTTTGCTATCAGTTTGCTACTGCTGGATGGGAAGAGAACTGGTTTCTGGTGAATGCGGTGAAACGAAACGGTTGCCGCGTGGATTTATTTTAAACACATGTTTCATCATATTGTGATTTAAACAATTTAGTATGGTGCAGAGGCCACATAACTTCTTCTGGTCTAAAATAACTCTCCAGTTACTTTTTTTATAAGGCCAGAGGAGAAGATGTCCGACCGATGTTCGCTGCATCCCGTTTCCAGCGCCGCCGGGCGTGATGCTCAGCCGGACGGAGCCCCGCGCTCCAGACCGGGGTTCCTCGGCCCCGGGACCCGCTGCCGCTCCTGCGCGGTCCCCCGGGGCGGCGGGCCCGGCTCTGCCGGCGGAGGGAGCGGCCCCCGGCGCGGCGCGGGGGCGGTCGGGGGCGGGGCGCGGCGGGGGCAGCCCGGTGCCGGCGGGGAGCCCGTCCCCGGCGTGCTCGGCTCCGCTGCCTGTCCTGCCTCCCGCTCTCCCGGGCCGGCGGCGTCGTTGCGCAGCTCCCGCGGGCCGGACGGGACGGGACGTGCCGAGAGCTCGTCGGGCTCGAGGCTTGGCGAGGCGAGGCTGGACGGCCGGAGCAGGGGCCGAGGCCGCCCGGCGCTGGCGGCGGGGGGCGGCGGGGGCCCGGCGCGGCGCGGTGCCGCCGGGGCCCGGCGCATGGCGGCGGCGGGGGGCATCGCCACGCTGCCCGACGACGGCGGCAGCGGCGCCTTCCCGCCGGGGCACTTCAAGGACCCCAAGCGCCTGTACTGCAAGAACGGCGGCTTCTTCCTGCGCATCAACCCCGACGGGAAGGTGGACGGCGTCCGCGAGAAGAGCGACCCGCACAGTGAGTGTGTCCCGGGAGCACCGCGGGCGGCACTGGCGCGGGCGGGCGGCTCCTCGCCCGGGCAGCGGGGCTGCGAGAGGGGCCGCGCCTCGGCCGTCCCGCCCTGCCCAAGCTTCGGCAGCGAGCCGTGCTTGGAAAGCGCCCGTAAATGTCCCGAACGTTCTTTATATGAATAACCGCGAGTACGCAGACGGAGTTAATTCATATCGAGTTAGTTAATTCATACACGCGTCCCGCAGCGGGTGGTCCCGCACCAGCAGCCGCGGGATGTCCCGGGGCAAAGCCTCGCTGGCGCGTTCAACCTGCTGCGTGCAGAGCTCGTCAGGCGCACAGAGGTTTGGTTAGCCGGTTGAAGGGGTCTCAAGTTGGTTTGCGTGGCCCTTAAAGGGGTGTAATGGCACTTGGCGGCTCTACACGGCGGCGGTGAATGCGGTGGATGCGTCAAGGTAGAGAGAAGGTGGTTCTTTTTCTCAGTGCGGGTAGGTGCTCCTGAGCAGGAGCACTTTTGGCATACAAGTACTCTTAGCAACAGAGGTGTAAATCTGGCTAAGGAAGCAGGGTTTATAACAAAGTGCTGTCAGATCACCTTTTTGGCTTAAAAATGTTGCATGTTGTGATTTTTTTTTTTTTTTGACTTAATCAAGGATGGATTAGATAAAGATAAAACCTACCAATTCCAGCAGTAGCAGGTTGTCCCCTGATACCTGATCTCTTGAGGATGGAAGAGGCTCCTGGGCTGGGAACTCAGCCCGTGTGTTGAGTGATTAGTGTGGTCTGAGGTTCTGTGACAGGTTGCTGTTACCAACACAGGCTGCTTTTTGTCCCACGAACAAAATGCCTTTTGCAGACCTCAGAATATTTTGGAAGTGTTCAGTATGGAGGTTTTGTGGATGTAGCGGTGAGTTTTTGACGTGCCTGTGAGGCATTTCCTTCAGAGCAGGTATAGAGAGTTGCTGCRTAGCTATCAGATCATCCCAGATCATTCCTGGTTTGAGAGAATTTGTTACTGTTCAAGTGTGCAGGGCCTGCCTGCAGGCAGTTGGCATGAAGAGCAGGTGAAATGCCTTACTGGGATTCTTCATCTGCCTTGCACCTGTGCTCTGAGTGATGGATACAGGGACTGGGCTAAACTTGGGGATGAAGAGGAGAAGGAAGTGAGGAGACAGACCAAAGGTTCTTAATATTACTTTCCACTTTGGACATTCACCCTTCGCAAAACAATTAGTTTTTCCCAACAATTCCAAAGAAATCCTGTAACAGGAATCCATAAAGGAAATAAGTCTCATTAGTTCATCAGACGTGTCACCTCACCCCCAGAAGGAGCTACGAAAATATGGTGGAAATCTGCTGTAGAAGGAGATGATGTTGAGTGGAGGATGTACAAGGCTGAAGCTGAATCCAAGACATTGCCATGGCTGTCGGGTTCTTGCCTCATTCCCTACTTTTGCTTTTTGTGGTGGAAGGTACAGGTAGTGGTGTGTGTTGTTCTGCGCTCACCTGGCTGGGCCGAGCTGCCCAAGTGGAGGTGGTATTCATTGCTGCCTTCTTTTTCATCATAGAGCTCCCTCATAATCGTCTCTTCCCCTCCTGCCTTTTTTTATTATTCTGTCAGCAAAACTAATACTGGTTTTACATTCCGGAATCCATCTAATGTGTGTTTTCTCTTCCTGTTAAGCTTATCAATGCTAAARTTTTTAACTGACTTCTCATGCTGATTTCCTAGTATGAATTCTGCTTGAAAATCTCTCTGATCTTAATGATACTGCCTTATTCTTCCAGTTTTCTCTGTTTTGATCTATAGCTGCATTTTTGCTGTCATTTCTTTTGGGCTCCTCCTTTTGTCTCTGTACTTCTTCTTTCCTGCCTCTTCAGTACTATCAGATCACTAGTATTTTTTTTTTTTTTTTGCCTGGAAGAACTCTAGTTCTGAGAAGCAGAAAATAATCAGTGCTTGAAGCATCAGCGAGGCACATTGCTAGGGCATTGCATGGTTCACATCCCTACCATCCTTGCTGTAAATACGTCATTCCACACGACTCTGCTCAACTCTGACCTGGTGAGTGCTGCTCTGTGGAAGTCCCTGTGAAATCTCGTGGTATTCCTGGCATGGCAGAGGGCAATAAATCTTGGACAACGTGAGAGAACTTTAAAAAAGAAATTAGCAACGAAAATATACACCTGAAGTAATCCAGAGTGGTTTTTCTTAGTTAGCAAAAGGTTTTGTAAGGTGGTTTTGAGAAAAGAAATACAATGGCCTCACACAATTTGGCTTAGAARTAAGTAAAGGACAGTTAGTAAAGATACTTGTGGTAGCTGCTATTCTTAGGAATTAATAATACAAAGTAGCATTTCAGTAGCACATCATCGTTCTTACTTTTAAAGGAAGTTCTTATTTTAGAAGGCAAATTACTGTCTCCTTATGTTTCAGACCAAAGTTTTAATACTATAAACAAATTTCCAGGATCTGTGTCCTTTTTTGCTCCCATCCTCCTGCCTCCAGTACTAAGGGATGGCTTTTTCAGAATACACGTCTGTTTTATGTCATGGCACAGTTCTACACTCGCCCCACTCACATTCATTAATTTGTAATTGTGTCGTTAATGAAATTAAGAATGGAAGTTGATGTCCTGCGTGTTGGAGGATTGGGACTGTGTGATTCACACAGCTGACAACCAGGACAGGGCGTCTTACGTGGTCATTATTGCCACATCTGATGCAGTGACTCCAGTGAAGTGCCCCTTTGGACACGCTCTGGGGACTCTGTTCCCAGTTTTTTCCCTTGAAGAGGTAGTTTCAGACAAACAAGAAACAGAAGGCGCTTTCTGAGAGGTTTGTTGTTTGAAGCAAAACAAAAACCACGACTGGTTGTTGTTGTTGATCAACAACTTTTGATTTGTGCCCTGGAAAATGTACAAAGAACACAGTGTTTTTGGAAAGGCTTTTAGAAACTCTCCAGAGGTGTTTCTCTCAAAGAGGCTACAGTGYCGGTGAGGGGGGGAAAAGCATGAGGAATGGAAAGGGAACACTTATCCATACATTTAGAACATGTCTAATAGCACAGCTGGTTCCCTTCAGTTTCTCTAAATGAGGAATGGTTGGCATTTACGTATTTCCACAATTTCTTAAGCAGCTTTGTTTCATGATGAGCATAACCCAAGACAGTATCCAAGGAATCCCGAGCCATTCTTGTCCCCTCCTTAATGAGGTGACAGGGCTCCAGCCTCTCATTTGGAAAGGATTCAGCAGTGTGAGCTCAGTCAGCCCTGCAGATCTCTGAAATACCTTCTTCCTCTTCAGTACCTCTCTCCTCTTCCATAAATATCTGAAGAAAATGTTAAATAGGGTGATACCAATCCAGGAAAATATCTTAAGAAAGTTCCTTTCATAAATAATTGTTGTTACTAAGATTTTGACTTGTCTCTTACACAACATTTAAATGGTTATGCTGTAAATGGTTCAGAAAGACTCTGTTGAAGTATAGGCTGACTTTTAGAGCAGCTCAGTGAAAACGATGGAAATCTGATCACTGCTCATGCAATGAAAGAAAACTCRTGGTGATCCTCAGAAAGAAGAAGCTGAGCAAATGTCAGGAAGTGTTTTAGTATGAAGGTTCAGTAGCTGGTGTTTAGCTTTTATAGGTGCMTAAGTTGTTTGGGACTTGAACTATCTCCTTTCCCATTTTGGTGTCCTGCAGACGTGGCCGGAGCTGTTGGCAGGGCACCCTGTTCCAAAACTTAGCACTAAGTGAGAGGTGACTCTTCTTTTATAAAAACCCTGCCCCTWAACATTCGAATACATTTGCTTCTACCTAAGTCCTTCTGGAAACATATTCTTTTTGCATTACTTTTGATCTGTTGCACAGACCTTGACTGCTTTGCCAAGTACTTTGTGACATAGCACAGAAATTCCTCCTGGCTCTCAGATGTTTTAGGGCATGAGGTAGCAGGGATCCCCTGTGYGAAAATGTTGGGAATATGCTTCCTTTGCTTTTTTTGTCATGGTCCACGTCATACCATCGTGGTCCTGCACAGGGGAGGATGCCCTCTCATCTGTCATTGTGTCTGTTAATCCTCCATCCCATATCCTAGTGAATCTTGCCCACCCCAGAGGAGTGGGATCCAGTAGCCGGTACGCTCTAAAGATGCATCTAGGCAATACAAGAGGTCTCSGGTGGGCAGTGAACTGTCCTGTCCTTCCCGGCTGTTTTCTGCCCACTTTGGAAGGGGCTGTTGGAAGTGGGAAATGCTCCAAGGGCACCACAACCCCTGGGTACACTAGAGGGCAGGATTTAGCCCTTAAGTTGTCTCGCTTTAGAAATCAGAGGCGCTTTTAGRTACTTACAGAGTCTTGTTTGCAGGAAAATGATAATCCAACTCCTGTTAGCCATTGCACACCCAGAGCTGGAAAAGACAAATACAGATAACATGTAGTGAGATCAGGTGGCTGCTGTTGGTTTTTATTTGGTTCATAAATGCTTGAAATTTGTGCAGCTTATTCTAAGAACAAGTTTATCCTGTGGTAGAGTCATATTTAAAAGCATTTAACAGAAAGTGAATTATGTTAGTAACGTTTTTTAAGATATGGTTTCTTTTGACTAGATGGTGACACTAAATTGCAATTAGTTAAAACCTATGGGTTTGAGCATTTCTCCTTTTTCTAGTTGTTTTTTTTTTTTTTAAGTGTGTTTGGTGATGTTACTGCAGAGTTTTCAAAGTTGTTCAGATTCATGTGGTGTTACAAAAGCAGGTTCAGGGTCTGTGTTCTGTAATGAAAGCAAGAGAAGAGCCAAGTGCACAGACAGCTCAACAGGCAAGGAGGAGAGGTGTAGCACTGGCTTCCACAGTAGAATTAACACTACAGGGTTTGAAATATACTTCCAAAAAAATGCCCCCTTCTTGTGTTCAGTTTCCACAGAATCCATATACCCATCGTATTTTCTGAAAGAAAGGAGTTCTGTTCCACTGCAGTTTTTTGGGCAGAATTCTATTTAATSACCCTTTAATTACTAAATGTCTCAACCTGAATTTTAAATCACAACCTTTTCAGTGACATTTTGTTTCTGTAAGCTGTCCCCAGCTCCCCTGGATTACAGATGTGGCAGGCATTTCTAATAAATAATTATTTGATCATCATTTAGCACTCTTGGGAGCGGTGCCCTGGGATCGCTGGCCATCTGTTCCAGTATATTTGAGAGGTGATTGATTGTGCTGAACTGGTTAATAACCCTGGAATTAATGGGGCTTTTGATTGTCAGTGACAGCGTGTTTAGTGCAGTTATCTAATAAAACCAAACCAGACTGTGTAACCTCMGTGCAATCCAGGGCATGCTCAAGTTACTGTTGCTGAAGAACGTACRTAAGTGTATGAAATCTGTAAATTGAATATCTATGGCAGGCAATATTTGAAATGTTTATGGCATGATCTTTGAAGCTTAAACATTGGTAATGAGATGTGTTTCAATCCTGATGGAGAAATAGCCTTTGCTTTTATTAGTACCTGTTTAAGACTGTGCGTTTCAAATTAAAGCAACTCTCTCATCCTTCATAATTTTCAGTAGCGTGTTTTCTGACAATATGTGGGTAAACTGTTTTTCCTGTCTGCCTCTTCTGCTGCCTCCAGACTTGTCAATAAAAATATTAAAAGGGCGACTCTCTAGAGTGCTGGTGGATTTTAGGGTTATTATCTTACGTAGTTTTTTGTTTGTTCAGGGTAGGGCTAGATTTTGACTGGAGCCCGATACGATGGGCCGAGAATACAAATGAGATGATGTCTGCAGAGTTGGGTGGAGGTCGTCTTGCAYGAACTGTCATGGTGCACTGCTGGTGGAGTGACGCTGGGTGAGCCCGTCGCTCATGTTTGACTTTTAGAGCTCGGAACCACATTGCTGGAGTGATTCAAAGGAGAAGGATACTAAGGGTACTAGGAAAGGGCCAAGTAGGACTCAGACTCCATGGCCACATGCAGTGGCAGTGTGGTGAAATTCTGCTCTCGTACTGCAGAGCTCGCTGGCTTGTCTGTTACCTTCTGAGGGGATTTCAGCAGGTCTCGTAAAACCGCAGCCATTAGGATTCCAGCTGGAATGTGCAAGTCACAAAATCCTGGTAGCCGCGGCTATGGAATCCTGCGTGGTGGTGTGTTTTGTAAGAGCAAGGAGAGATGTCAGCTGTGATACAGCTCAAAAATATTTGTAGTCTGTGTCTTGGTTCTTTCCTTTCTACCCTCAGGCTAGCCCATGATGCCTGATGCAAACTTAMCCCACATCCCCAGACACTCTCTGCCATTCCGTGGTGGTGTAGCTTTGGGGTTATTTTTGCTGATAAAGKATGTCCTTAACATACTCCAGTGTACATTCACCACAACATCTTAATCTGTGCTTGGTACATTGCCTTTGGAGGAATGTCTGTAGCACCTCTGGGGACTGGCATCAATTCTTTGGCAGACTGTATCTTTCCTGGTGTTTCTGGGTCCTGGGGAACAAATCCTCAATGTTTAATTTTACTGCACATGTCCATCACTGAGATGCCAAGAAAAGTGCCAGAGCTGCTGTGAGGGAGGTGGTAGGAGTGTGAGGCTGGGATGTGGAATGGAGGGACACAGARTGCCCCTCTCCAGTGGCAGCAAGTTGTCACTGCCTGGCTTGTGGTGCCATGTCCTGAACTATCTCGTCTGTTAAAATGCACAGTCCATGCATTTGTCACCTATGTTGCATTTCAGGTTAGAATAGTAATTTTGGGACTATGCTACAAAGAATGTTAATACAGTCCCACAACTCTGGGAAGACCAACAGAGATTCCTGTGTGTAGGGAACCACACCTGTAGAGTGGTTCTCTGCAGTTACTCCATGGGGCCTGTTGGTACCTGTGGGGACAGAGATGGATACAAAACCAGGAGTATGTGTTAGTGTGGAGAAACAGCCACCACGGGCCATATAGGGGCTGTATGGGGAGAGGCTGTCATCTCTGTTTAGAGAATCCTGCTGCMCACACTTGTTAGGCTGAGCAGTTCCTGGGAATTAGTATGTGGATTCAGTTCCTTGGGTTTCTCCACCTGTAGTGGAGCAGTTGGGATGAACAGCTGAATATGCTTCTKGCCATGCCCTGGAGTATGTAAATAGGAAGTATTCATTTTGTGGTTTTACAGACTCACTATGGATGTTCTACTGACAGTAATTTTCATTCAGGAAAATGGAGGGAAAAAACCTACAATACTCGTATCCTTAGAAATGCAGGAATTCCTCAAAGCTGAAGAAGTGCACAGAGCTGTCTCGTGTTGCCAGTTATTTATTTCAGTCCCAGACTTCTTGCTTTTACTGCTTCAAGCAGCAACATTTTCCAGAGCACTTAACTGTGCTCAAACAAGTACCAGTGGTGGTAAGGTGGTTTCCAGTGATCAGGCTCTAGTCCCATGGATCAGTACAGTCTGCGTGATATTTTATTAGGAGAAAACGCTTTTAGGAGTGGGGTGGCTGACTGCTGCTCTGATGTGGAGGGTGACAGTGTGATAGCCACTGCTTGCAGCTGRCATACTTCAGAAGCACCTTCTTGCACGGATGTCTGGAGCAGTGGGGACATTGAAACCATCACACAGATCTAAACCAGGGTATGAGCACTAGCAAAGGCCTGGCTGAAGCAGCAGGGAGCCAAGTAGGTTCTTCCAAGCTGCAGATTCCAAGGTCTCTCTTTTGTTGTCAGGAAAGTGCTCACGTCCCTTCTTAGTGTGGTTCGAATGTATACAGAATAAAAGTGAGGAGTGTTGCCCAAATATGCACTGTGTGTTTTATTTGCAGTTAAGGAATCTGGTTTCTTACAAAGCACGGCTCTACTCAAGCAAGGTTGCATTCAAAAGCAAATTAGAGCCTTTTTGTGAAGACTCATTCATTACTGTGCTGGGTCAGCAGTGATTGACAGCTCTTGCCCTTCACTGCAGCTCGTGCTGTTCCCCTGTGGATGCTTTATTTAAAGGTCAGCATAGGGTGGTTACACAGCTTGAGGGAAGGGGGTGAAATAGATGGAGGATGAAGTAAGTCTCTGGGCTTAATGTTGCATTTGCATTGTCTTTGCAATAAAGGAGATGGACAGGGCACGAGTGAAATACTGTGTGTGTGTGTGTATGGATTTTGATTGGTTTGTTTTGTTTTGTTAACTTTTTAGAAAAATATTTGTTAAAGACTCGGTGATTAGTTCAGGTTCATTGGCACTGGAGATGGGGGAAGTGCAAACCCAGCATAGTCACTGTCTCAAACTTTGTCCAGATTAAGAGCAATCAGCTCTAACAGGCAACTTAATTCATAGAACTCCTCTGTATGGAGTTGTTCCTTCTTCCTCCCCCATCTGTTGTGCCATCTCTCTGGACCCTGGGTGCCTGCCACAGTTCCCCTTTCACCACTGTGCTTCAGACTCCCTGAAATCCAGTTTACTGATTCTTCTTGGCATCCCTAAAATCCAGCTTTTCTTCTCCAGCTGTGACACTGAGGCTTATTGAGCCTATGGGTTGGCAGTGTCTCACCACTGCTCTGGCAGCCTTTTCCTTTCATCTCATGTGTTGCTGACCTGACATCAGTCACAGCCCTGAAATACTGTCTACTACTGGGTAGTTGTGTGAGTTCTAAGCGAAGGAGGAGCACTACAAATACCTTTTAAAAATGATACATTTTACCTTTTCTGTCTTTTGAAATGGTGTTCCCGTGTTTGCCTTGCGTTGTCCCTGGTTTTGTGTGTTTGTCTTGCTGCAAGTGGAAAACAGGTCATAGTTACAAGCAGGTTAGTGAATGCACAGTAAACATAAAGCTGAATTTCTGCAAGTTCTGTATGTGTCTTGTGATATTAGTGACATGGCTGTGTTGGCTGAACRGTTGCACCAGCTTTGTTCTAAAGTTGAACACCCAAAAGTGGTTATTCTGTGATTTACTTATTAAATGAAGTGAAAGGAGATGAAAGCAGCGTGATGGATTACTTTACCCTTGCTAAGAAAAGCCCCTTGGGGAAAGTCCTAAAAAAACACATGTGAACAGGCATGCATTATTATTTCGAGAAGGAAACCTTGAAACATTTTTCTAAATCAAGGATTTGGGGTGAAAGTATCGGTGATTTGGAGACTAAGCTTTATTACCTGCACCCAGTAATGAATGAAGTTCTTCTCTGGTAAAGTTAGGAATTTCTTCTGCTTGGCTTTGCCCTCTTGACTTTCAAAGATGCATCAGTTCCTCTGCAATGCCAAGGAGTCAGCAAACAGTGTGGCAGAAGGCATTTAGAAGAGTTTTGTATGATGGCGTACTTGGAGTTTCTGGCATATGAAAGAAATCCTTTCGTAACGCGAAGCAATCGCTGTGTACTCAGCAGCACAAAATGCCCAACTCGTGCTTTGCAAGCAGAATCCAGAAACTCTGGATTTGCTTTTGCATGACATTTTTACTTTTAAAGGGCTCGATTACGTTTGATGAACCAGATTGTGCAAACTGTGAGAAATGGAGTATTGTGGCTGTGTGTGTTTTACATGTGGGCACACAGGCAAGGAGCACTGGTGCCAGAAGTGTTGGATGTCACAGTATTCTGAAATTATTGTTCTGAAGGATGACTTTATTGTCTTTTATACGAAGTTTATAGGGAGCACTTGAGGATGCTGTGTATTTGGTAATCAGTATTTTGTGGGGAGGATTCCCAGTGCCACAGGTGCATGTTAGGTAGAGCTGGATATTTGTAGGAATTGAGGTCAAGATGTAAATCAGAATAGATGAAGAACCTGAACAGGGAAATAATTTCCATTGTATTCAGTATCTGTACTACTTTAAAAAGGTGAAAACTCTTGAAATCTTAAATGTCSACGTTAGTGTGGTTGATTGGGTTAGCGGGTCGATGCTTAAACGGTTACACAAGTTACTGTTCCGTTTAAAGCCTTGGGTTTACTCCTAAGTGTAACCGGAACTTCCTGAAGTGTTTGTGTTTCAGGAGTGTGTATTTTTGTTGTAGATGTTTACCTTTTAGGGACCTTGGGTCTGTCTGTGAGTGGTTTTCTGCCTCTGGCTGGCAAAAAGGAAAAAGATACACTTAGAATGTTGTCATGCAAAAGCGAAGAAATGTGCCTTTGTATGGGAGCGTGACTCACTGTTTCTCACTGTGACGCTCCATTGGCTTGATTGTTTTTGTTGCAATTCTGATGGTTTGGTTTATTAACAGCCCACCTCTCCTGCTAAGGTTTGTTGGCTGTTTTTCATCTCTGTTTCTCCTTTCTCCCCCACATGTGCTCCAGGTTTTAGGCAGTGTGTGCATCAGTGACTCTGGCAATGGCTCAGTTTTACCACGGGCGCATGAAAGCGAGCAAGGAGTTGTTCTCTTGTTCACAGCCTGAAGAACTGGGGATGCCTCGAACGTCAGCGCTTATCAGCTGGTGGGAGATGTTAAATTGCTTAGGGTGTCTTTGAGAAAGAGGTAACTGTCAGAGACTAGATGTGGGACAGAGACACAAAGATATTTGTAATTCCTAGAGATACGTTGCTGTAGCCATCACCAGCTCACGGGCTGGGGTTTGGATCTGATCCAGTGGGCAGGGAATGCCAAAATGGAGGTATTAATATACAYGCGTGCATAAATGCATGTGTATCTTTGAACCAGCCCCTGGTTTTGGGAGGGCTTATCGTGTTAGGCATGCAGCAAGCACGTCCAACTCCTTGTGTTTTGCTTGGACAGCTGGCTGGGAATAGATGTTGCCCCCAAGCATGAAGGAATCAGCCAACTTCAGCCACAGAGTATGGCAGAGTGGGAATTTCGTGGTAGGGTGTTGCATTTTGTGAAATGTTGTTGATTCTTAYTTCTCCCTTCTTCTTTTTTGTGAACTTCCTTACGTTTCTAATACTAACTCCCTCTGGAGCTGACCCACCTGCAGTGAGACTGAGAAATAGTTGCTCCTTGTGCTTTCCTGTGGGCACAGAGGCGCAGCAGGACTGGTGATGGGAGCTGGCGCAGCAGCTTCACCGCAGTGTCACTCAGGGGCCTTATGGAAGGATTTTCCTTACAGGGCCTCTGCAAATATGTTGGAGATTGGCCCTGAGCCTTTGGCTGGGGCTGAGCTTTTCCAGAGCAGACTGTAGTAACTCTAGTCATTGATCCAGAGACGTGCAGCCTGGGATGTTTTGGGGGTACATAAACTCTCCCTTCTCGTAAACTGAGTGAGAGGTGTTTTGCTAATGACCTTTTTAGTTGAAATAAAGCAGCTGTATGTTAGTGAAACTGGGGATTGAAATAGTGTCTGATTTGTCTCTCTTCCCAGGGCCTGTGAGCTGCTCCCTTATCTGCAGTGTGGCAAGCAGGGTTTTCACTGTGAGGTGATGGAGGCTCTTGAGCAGGAGGCTGGACTGGAGAGTCCTTCTGACTCGAGTTTTGTGTGATTCTGACACTGTGGCTGGTACTCTCAGTCTGCACTGAAGTCGGTGTGTAGGGATCTTTGCTAGGTGGACTGTAGTGGAAGTACAGCTGAGGCTGTAATCAAACCTGTATTTGCTGTATCCAAAGCCAGAAGCTCATAGTTGGTTTTTACTTCAAGTTTTCTCTGGTGTAGTGGTTAGAGTTCCCATTTCCATGTGTAGGAGTAGGAAAATGGGGGTTTTATTAATCTCTTTGGCTAATACATCCTCAGATTCCACCTTCTTCAGATGTGTGAGTTTGCCTCATGCTCCAGTACAGCACCCTCCTGTACTGCTCTTAGCCTGCCCCATCTTCGCTGCTCTTTGCTCTTTTTGTTTGCCTTTTATTTTATTCCTCTTGTGTTTCTGTCCTTTTCTCTCCTCACTGTAACCTTTATTTTCCCTTTTCCTTACTGATACTGTGGCTTGCTCCTGCCCCAGAACATCTGAGCCAGTGCAGCTGCTTGGAGTGAAAYGCCAGCACATGGCTTTGCTCACGGGGATTGCCCCAGGCGAAGTGCCTGCCAGCAGATTCCGGCTGGGAGTCAGAAGGTAGTACCAGCTCAGCAGTGAGCAGCTTCCAGAATGTGCAGCTCTCTTTTCCTGAAGTATGAAGTTGGTCGATTTTGCAAAGATCTTTGAAATAAACTKATTTTGAAGGAGATTTTTGGCCAAACCCTTTTTGGTGCAGAGCAATGAAACCATTTGGGACCATTTAAGTTAGTGCTAAACTTACTYGGTCTGGGCCACTCTAAAGCTTTGCTGGATTAGGAGAACTGTAAAAGGACTTTAGAGTTTGTATTGTACGTGTGATTTTTCAGTTCTAGTGCTCAGGGCAATAAAAGAACTTTTGGAAAAGGTACCTGTTTTCTATATTCTCTGCATTTGCTAACAGCTTTTCTGTGTAGCTACTTGTTCTTAAAATTATTTTCTCCACTGGACTGTGCACAACTGCCTTGGAAATAATTTTTTTTTTAGGTCCCTAAGAAAAGTGAGGAAGATCCATTTTCTAACAGAAATCTGAAACCTTGCCAACCACAATGCTATTAAATACCACTTTTCAACTTCCATATTCTTAGAAAAGTCTCTCCAAGTTGTGAAATAAATGCCCATTTGTAACTCTCTCAAATACACTGACTGGTTTAACCTGCAGCTTGTACATCTGTCCTGACCACATACCCTGGGAAAGAGCATTTCRGTGCCTGTTGCAGTGTGGCCAACTTCCTTTAGTGCCCCAAATTGTACTAGTTTCAGTGGAAATTTGGGTTGGACTGTGTAGCTCGTGCTGTTGTTCAGCCAAAACATCAATGAATACATATCCCTAACAGTACCTCTGTGCATTGTTGGGAAAAACTCTTTCCCTCTCTAYCCATTTTTATACTACTGGAAGGCATTGTAGGTTCACTCAAGCTACATCCAAAGTGATGAGTTTTCCCACGTAATGATCATCTCCTTGGATAAATCTGCAGTATAGAGATGTAGATGGTATTTCTCATATATATATACATATATATAAATAGTCTGTGATGATCGCTCTTAACAATGTTAGATAACATTGTTTTTAAATTCACTTCCTGAATTATAGTTCAGTGCCTTAACTTTGTTTCATTTATGTTTTCTAAACCCTTTTTGTATCTTCCCAAAGATACAAATTTGTCCTTTCTCCTCAGGGTTTCTCTGATGGTGTGAAATTGCATTTGTCCGCCTTGCAATTTGTTCCTTCTTACTCGGCAGAAATACTGTATTMAGCTTGTTGTAATACAAAAGAAAGTCTTTAATAGGAGTTGTAAATTTCCTGAGTCCTTTGAGTTGTTTGTATTGTTTTATTTAATCACTTGGTGATGACTTAGGCCAAGTCCTGGGGATGTTTGCTCAGTGGGTGAGCTCTGTGTTGTCACAACACCAGCAGGCATCGGCGGGATCCTTGTGCTTGGTGTTCCTCACAGATTGCAGAGCATGAATGTGAGCAGGGAAATAACTCTCTCCTGTGCTCCCAAAGGACTGCCAGAATAACTGGGAAAATGGGCCTTTTTAGCCCTTGGTTAATGAGCTCTTTCACAACAATCTGTGCTACTTTTTTTGGGCTACAAATGTCTTAATTATTTTACTCTCATGGATCTGGTTTTGAGGTTCAGTTGTGCTGAAAACAAGTATTGGGAGTAGATGTGAAATGATGGACCATGTCTGAACTGTTGCTGTTGGTGACATAAAGGCTGCAAAAGATACAGATAATTGTTGTCAAGTGATAAATTTCTCTTACAACCAATTTAGTTGCAATGAACTAAATCTAAAATTGTCACTGCTGGTGATGATCATGTGGTCAAAACGTGTTTGATTGGTAAGGCTGTGTTGTATATTGGCATCTCCAGATCAGTGTAACCCTGTGGCAAATACTCATTGCGTTAATAAAGCCATAAAATAAAGCTGAAATCTGAAAAACTCACCGTACTGTTCTGGCTCTGTTAGTTCATGTGTTTTTGGAGTTGGAGAGGAAAATCCAGTGAAGCTGCTTTCCCTTTTGGGGCTTTCAGTATTGCTGCTCTTTTCACTAGCTTGTCCGAACTATACAAATTTCTACAGGACTTACAAACCTTTACTGAAAATTTATTTTTACACAATTTGAACTTCTGGCCCGGTGTGATGCTGTAGGATCTCATGTGCTTTTTTTGTCCAGAGAAAGTCATGAAGCATAATAAGTCAGTACTGCAATAATTAATATTAATTTTCAGCTGTTCCACAGCTGTTTCTTGTTAAGTGTGTGGTGAAAGCTGTGTGCTTGGGCACATCTCAAAAGTCCATTTCCCACAGTCCCTGCCCAGAGCACTTTTCCACATTCTTGCTTCCCCAGAGGGTAAGGAGTTACACCGAAGCATTTGGAGTTGTTCACAAGTCTGATTTTGGCCTCATAACTTGGGAGGGCTGTATTTTGGATACTTGATTCTGAGATGAAATTAAACATTGAGCCTGACTTTTTACTTTTACCCTCAAAAAGGGTTTGCAGCAATTATCCTAACAGTTTCATGTTCTGGTATTCCTTTTGTTGGAGCTTTGGTTAGTTTCTTCAGTACCCCTTCTTTTTCCCTTCAACAAAAAGCCAAATAAGCAGCAACTTCTCTCTGAATCTCAGGAGATGCTCCTTCTCCAAAATTTACAGTCACTTCAAGCATTTATTCTGGTGGCTTAAAAGCTCAAGCTTTCTAAAACTACATCACCAAATAGAACAAAGTATCTACTGCACCAAAGCAGGTGGGTGAATGTAACTCTTGCCTGAGATGTTGTATACAACACGCAAAAGGGGAAGCTTTCATGTGTTCATCTAAACTAAAGGGTTTGATTTTTAGCTACAAAAGTCAGGTAAGGCTTTCTGTTAATAATCCACAGGTAGTAGCTAAAAGCTGCGTGATATGACCTTACAGGTTTTCATTTATATAAAATCTATCATTTCTTTAAAATAATTAACATAACACATGTTCCTAATTTGTGTAACACTGTTTCTTGTGCCTTTGCTGCCGTCATCCACTGCTGCAGTGCTGTTTGTTTACTCTAACCACTTGTTGGATGGATGAGGTAAACTAATGGGTATCTTTCTGTTGGGAACTGCCAGAACCCTTAGGGAGTGATGCGGACCTGAATAGTCTCAGTTGTAGCCCAGACTCGCTGACAGTCTGTACAGAGCTGTGTGCGTTCAGTGTCCAATGCTGTTCTCTAAATATTAAGAGATACCTCTGGAAAAATTGCCGTGAAAAATTTCCATTTTCTGTGAGCAGTTGACTGTGCCCTAAGTGGTCTTTCTAGGAATTTAATGGGTTTTTAAGTTACCTTTATGTGAAATGAAGATGGACTAACTCACTCTCACCATTGCCAATTTGACAGTAGCTCCTTTCTTTTTAATAAGCATTTTCTTTSATAAAAGATGGGACCAGAAAGCTGAAGGTTGAAAATTTACTATTTTCACTGCAAGCTGAAGCTTTCTRTGGTGTAGAGTTTGAAGCAGTGACTGTCAAGTGCCGAAATCCCACGATGGCTGTGAAACCTTCCTTTTGTCTCTTTTTTTTGTTCGCAGTCAAACTGCAGCTTCAGGCGGAAGAACGAGGAGTGGTGTCCATCAAAGGTGTCAGTGCAAATCGCTTCCTGGCGATGAAGGAGGATGGCAGATTGCTGGCCTTGGTAAGCAGCACTTCCTCAGTGTCTCTGTGTGTCCTGTCCTCCCTCTGTGTGGAGTAGCCTCTCTTCCTGCAGGACTTACTCAGCTGCTGTGTGTGTGATTTATCAGCGAGAAATGAGCTCTGTGCAGCTTCTGTCAATTACTTGAACTGGGAAGAGTTGGGTATTTCTGCCCTGCCAAGGAGCTGCAAATTTAATGGGAATGGCTTGTCTGGGAGAGGAAAAATCAAAGTGATCAGAAAATTATAAAAACAAATGAAGAATAAAGTGTTTGCTTTTTTAACCTCAGGAGTAATTTTTTCCTCTTTCACTTACTTTCACATAAAGCGATTTTTAAAGACCGTTTTAAAGTAGAAAGTAAAGCCAATTTCTTTAAAAAAATTACTTTCATGATACTAATCTGTATAAATTGTTTTCTCATTTTCCTCTTTGTAGAGAATCAAGGKTTTTTTTGGGCACTTATACTTCCTGACTAGAAAACTGGCAGTAAAAACGTTTTTTAAAAAGTGATGATAAAATTTTAAAAGTTATATAAATGCGGGTAAATTAAACTGCTCTCTAGTGAGACTAGTTTTAGTTTAAACTCTTGTGCATTTTATTGGTATCAGCTGAATTTTTAACTGTATTTTAAGGCCAGTGTGTATAGCAGACTCTGCAAGTTAATGTCTCTTAGAACCAGATTATAAATTTTGCTTTAAGAGCTTCAGTTACATTCATTTTGCTTATGAGATGTAGACACTGTAAATCTCTTATCCATATTTATAACCTTGAGTGCACTGATGAAGCACCACTGCAGGGCATCTATCCTGCYAGAATTTTCGTTTGCCATAATCCCTGATGTTTTGGTGTATTGGACACAGCCCCATTCAGCCTCTGCAAGTGCCCACCAGTGACTGGGGTTAATAATGTGCATTCCTAAGCTTGGCTGAACTGCAGCTAACGAAAGACCTGTACCAGGTGCTGCAGAAACTTCTGATTCCCTTCCTCTGCCTCCATGAAATGAGACTGAAAGTTTTCCAGGAGCAGGGCTCCCCCGGGCGCTCCTCAGCTCTGGCTCCAAGGAGCCCGTTTTGTGTGGGCTCGTGAATGCAGTTAAAGAACCTGCTTCGAGTTACTCGGGTGTTGTGTGACAGCTCAGTTGAAGAAAATGCGAGGAGTTGTCCACTGTGCTATTCTTGAGTTAAAGATAATTGGGAATTTCCTGTGGTGCTGGTGTGGTGGCATTCGGCTTCCCATTCTAATCTAATTGCTCCTTACCSTGAGCAACGGGGGAATGGTCAAAATAGGGTGTTTGGCACCAATTGTGAAATTATAAACATAAACACACGGGTGTGTTTATATTTGGGATTTCTGACCTGCTGTTTCATGGTGAGTTTGGGTGCAGAACAGGCTTCCCTTGCAGCAATTTTAGCTGCTTAGCTCTTTTAAGGTGAAGTGCTCCGAAAGCCTCATCCATTCACTCAGAATTATTCTCTCAAAATACGTAAAGTTGGGTCACTTTGTGCTTCTCACTTGAGCTCATAAAACGTTTTTTTTCCTTTTGTTTCTGGAAATGGGTATTACTTGAATCGTGTTTGCTGCACACAGTACTTCCTGCAGCTCCACGTTGTTGTTGTTCATAGGTGGAAACCCTTTTTTAAGATTTTGTTCTCCAACCAGCCTGACAAACGCTGCTGCGATTTGACAGCCRTTTTCCATAGCACCGGCACTATTTTTCCATGAGGATTTCTGCCCTGTGACTTCCAACAGTCTGTGGCTGGTTGTGCCTTTACCATGTTCTGCCTCTAAACACATTCAAGAAACTGTTTCTAATTGCCAGCGTCTCTTGTTAGGTTTGAGCAGGGTTGTGTTTCACGAGAGCTTGCAAAGAGCATTCACTGGAAATGTTTGTGGTGAAGTGCACATGGTGAAACACACTGCTGAAACTTCTTTTAAAACATTATGGAACTTTAATTTGTAAACACATGATTTAGTTCTCTAATCCATCAGTCGCTCAAGTACTATTCTGTCCTTTTTAATGTGTGTTTTTTTAAATTTCTTTTCAGTGTCCAGGATAAATTTGCGTAGTGTCTTTGTTTTATAAATCAACATCTTCAGAAATACTTTTGCAAATTATTATTCAGGCCTGTTTTTCATCTTGTTGGATGTTTTTGTAATTACTTGTTGAGACATGTCTGTAGGGTTTGTTCTGAGCTGGGTTTTGCAGGATGATTTATTGCATAGCCCGTGGATCACTGCTCACCCTGGTGATCTGCGTGGGGGTGCAGCGGGTCACGTTCTTGTCTGGAAAATCTGGATTATGCAGCTTTTAACTGAGCAATTTCATGCTCTTTAGTAACAGACTCAGTTGTGGGGGAGAGGTGATCTCTACCACTGGAGGAAATGGCTAGTTATTAATGCAGATAGTCAAAACCTCCCCTTGGCAAATGCTCTTTTAACTGAAAATATTTGTGCAGAAATGCATCTGTTCCACTAGATTTTTAATGGAAAAATTGAAACATTTCACTTCTGATAAGGCTTATTTTGACTTCATTTAATTATAATAATGAAATACTTTCACTTTATGGAACGAAATGTGATTATTTCATTTAATGGAGAAATTTCCCAATTTCCCACGAAAGGAAGGGTTTTGACTAACTTATATTTCACAATACATAATTTAAGGATATGACCTGTTCATTCTGTCTGTTGTGCTTATGTGGTTTCGCTGTGATTGGCCAGGTTTTGCCAGACTTCCAGGACTTGACTTGAGGGAAAATTCCTGTCTTYTGATGTTATGGATTAAAATTGTGCTTCAATGTTTGTGAGAATAACCTGCATTTTGTTAGTTTAGTTAGAAAAGGCAGAATATGATCATCACCTTTCTCGGGCTGTACTGGATCCACGGTGGTGGTAACAGGTTAATTCTCTGGCTTCAGTTTTGAGAATGAACAAACTTGAGGAATTCTAATTCCACTGATACCCAGGGTTTTTCCAGGTGCTGAGGTTCACAAGGCTGTGGCTGGCATCCCGCTCCTGCTGGACAGCAGTCCAGCTCCTGAAATGTCGCCTTTGGCAGATGCTAAGGCGTACATAATTCATGAAGTCTAAACCACCATTTGTCACCTAAACGATGGGGTTTCTGTCAAAATGTTTACATTGACACTGTATTGTAGGAGAGCACTGGTGTCATGTATGCTTTGGGGAGAAATAAGGACTTTTCTTTTTTCACCCTTTTTTGATGGTGTCTCTGCCTGAATTTCCAGCTTGGGCAATTGTACTGAGTTGTTTATACTCTGCTTAAAGTTTTTGTTCTTAAATGCTTTATACATTTTCTGATCAGAACAAAGAATTACACAGTAAAAGCAAATTAGAAGCTGCCTAATCTGTGTTAGAGGCAATAAATGAAGCATAGTAGCATAGTTAAAACCTCTTGTTGTAGGTGTTTTTAACAATATTTTCACAATAAATATCTTTCTTCAGTCATGAAACATTTAATCTCTATTTCTTAAAACTAAAGGTACTGCTCATTCTTGCTATATTAGTCCTCGAATGTGAAGAATTGATTTGTGATGCTACACCAGTAATACCTTCTCTTTTCCCTTTCAGAAATATGCAACAGAAGAATGTTTCTTTTTTGAGCGTTTGGAGTCTAATAACTATAACACTTACCGGTCCCGGAAATACTCGGATTGGTACGTGGCACTGAAAAGAACTGGACAGTACAAACCTGGACCAAAAACTGGACCTGGACAGAAAGCTATCCTTTTCCTTCCCATGTCTGCGAAAAGCTGATTTCCATGGCAGATTCTGAGCACATCTGCCGTGCTACACTAAAGACGTCGCCTTTCCTGCTCCTCTCTGAAGTAGCAAAATAGAAGCAATTATTTGCTGATATTATAACTACTTTTGCAGATACCAGGTTAAACCATGAATGTTTCATGCTGCCTTTATATTGCTCTTTAAACCTATTGTGCCAGTGTGTGGGGAGGTAAAATGACTTGGAAAATACGTTTTCAGGATCAGTAACACTTCTGTTTTCTGCTAAGTATCTATGCAGAGCTATTTTATTTACCTTATGCTTGCTTTATGGAGTAAAGAAAAACAAGTCTGATGCACACTTATAGCAATAATTACCTTTAAAAATAATTTATATCTTAGCTTATTAGAGAATAATTACTTTCAAATAATTACCTGAAAAGAAGTCCACGGATAGCTTTTAATATGCGACACTGCAATAATAACTCTAAATTATTAATTAATGAAATGTGAAATGTATTGCTATCATGTCATGTTTCTGTAGGACTCAGGCAGCTCCCTGTGGTATAGTTTGTAGAACAGGCCTGTGTAGACAGCTGGAAACTCCCTCATGGTTATGTCAATCTTATCAAACCCTTCCCGGTATCCATACAGTAAGAGCTTGGCCACGTTGCTAGTGATGGGAGTAGCATTTTCYGTCCTGGCCAACTCCTCCAGGTCCATCCACTCACACCGGAGGCACTCCTGCTGGCAGAAGCTGATGTGGAAGGAGGAGGGCTCCATGCGGCAGATGATGTACATATCTGACTTCCCGAAGGCTCCGGGGTGGTTGTGCTGCTGCCTGATGCTTAGGACGGACTTGAACTCTGACTTGATGCCAGTCTCTTCAAAAACCTCTCGAACTGCTGTGTCTCCTGGGTGGAAAGAGCAATCCTTACAGTAATACATGTAAGAGTAACTTCACACTCCTTAAACCTTTTGGAAAGGTGGAAAGCCTCTAACTCAAAGGGTTCTCTGTTCTGCTTCGTAAGGTTTTCAGAATGCAAGTCTGTTTTTCCAACACCAGGATAAGCTAATTTTTTGGTCCCCAAACAAAAGTAGTTGCTACGTGCCTTTCCTGTGTATATCCTGCAGAATTACTCCTTTTTGGTAATCCTGTACAGGGTGTGGTTTGAAATGGACACTGATGGCTGCTGGCTACGCTGATCTGTTAATCCAAGGCAGCATTGCACTGTCTTTGCAGTCCTTTGAATCCCCTTCCCTCTCCTTGCCTCTGCCCGGTCTCACGTTCAGTCCCTGTGTAGCTGCACCTGTACCAGTGTCAGATGTCTTGATCGAATCAGTTTCACTGCACTTTACCGCAGGGAATACCAAAATGTGTAAAACTGTCTGAAGAAAGTGAAAGTTGGCACCAGGTCCTTTCCATGATGTACCCTAAGTGTCTGGTGACATTTCAAATTTGCCACAGTAGCAGTGCAGCACGTGGCCTGTTCCTGCAGGAAACATGCTGCATCTGTCCTGTGTGTGTGCATTCTGTGTGCCCCAGCCAGAGTGATGTCAGTGCTAACATTCCTCACCACAAACGCAGCAGGAACTTTAGGGGTCTGCAGGGTCTGTGTGCTGCAATTACAGCCAGAGAACCACCTATCTATCCAGAACTCCTCCAAAGAGAAGGTTTTTCTCTTGAATAACAACTTAAATCGAAGAGCCCAAAAGAGATTTTTTTAATATTCCACTGATTTCCCTGAAGTCTGCAGTTTCATTGTAGTCAAGTCAAATCCTAGTTGCCTAGGTTAACTGGTAGGTAAAATGCTGGCTTTTTCCAAATGAATGTAACCTCGTGGCTGTCTGGTTTGAGCTGTTGTGCAATGTCACCTGCTTCTGTTAGTTCATTTTCAGTAATAAATGACTGTGCTGGCTTGCTTCCAAGAGCAAATGCATTTTAAAAGGCTTGTAGAGATTCACCATCCTATGGAAGCTTGCATCTTGGCAAGTCAGAGGGGAACAAAACAGACATTTCAGGGGTAGTTTCAGATATTGGAAATAATAACTCCTTGTGGGGTTATTGGCAAGTGGTTTTGTTAGTAGGCGAGGGGCTGTATTACACAGAAGTGAAGAACTGATATTGTGAGGAATGTTGAGGCAGGCTATGGTTAAGAAAATTGCAATAACTAGGGATTTCATTGAGCTTTGCTTTTAGATGAAGCGCCATTTTCTGTTTCCCTTTTATTTAAATGTGTGTGTATATATATATAAATATCTAATAACAGTTAAACTAGAAGAAACACTAGGGCTGGAGTTTCAGAAATACTCAAATACAAAAATGTGTGCACTTTGCTTAACCTGCATTATGAAACTATTGGTATTACTTGCATGAATCAGTTTGCACTCATTTAAGGAGGCAGCCATGCATTTTGTCACTTCATATAATCAAAGGATCTTTTAAGCATCATAATTGCAATTTTTAATGGTAATTTAAAATTTAGTCCCTTGAGTGACTTGAGTTTATAAGGTTTTATCTAAGAATAAAAAAGGAAAATTAGGCTCTATTATATTTTATGCTTCACTAATTTATATCTTCTTGTAATATAAGATGTGATGCAGAGAATCATAACTTTTATTATTCTGTAGTTTAGAAGTTGCAGGAGGGACGCTGTAAGAGACTTGTTTTCTCCTGGGTGTTTTTCAATCCAGGCTCCAGCCATAATCTCACCTGTTAAGTGAGGGATGGCTGCTGGCTTACTCAGTAGCAGTATCCCTCTGGGAAAACCCACTGGAATGCCAGTGCTGGTCATTTGTTCCCTTGAATGCAAAAATCCTGCTGGCACTAGAAGTGAGGAGGAGCCTGGCTAGACAGCAACCATGGCATTTGGGATTCTTYTGAAAACATGGATTCATTTCATGATGTTACATTGCATTGTCCAGCAAATATTTTTGATTTTCATCACCAGGTTTAATAGAGAGACTTAAGACATTGACTCATGAGTTATGAAAACTAAACTCAGCTGTATCCTGATAACCAGCAACTTTATCCATGTATTGAAATAATGAACTGGAATATAACCCTACCACACACTGTTGTAGGGAGACTGCTGAAATAGTATTTCTAAGGTATGGAACAGTCAGGAAACCTGGGCTCGACACCCAGTTTAAGAACTAACCAGTCTATGGATCATGATTTTAAGGGGTGAGAAACAAGGGGAAAAAAAGCCAGATTTTCTCTCTTCATAAACACCCTTGTTCATTCACCTGTGAACATAAACTGCAGCAGTGCTTGTCATCAGCTGTGCTACGCTGGGGAGAAATGAGAAGTTTCCTCAAACCAGCATTGTTTCCTAATGCAGGAGTGCCTAATGTCTCCGGKTGAGAGTAGGTGCCCACAAGACTGTGGCCCTGCACTTCACGCTGGCCCTGTGCCAAAGAGCTCTTAGTCCAAACTAATCAAGTGAAGGGGGTAGAAGGAAGCAAGTGCATTTATTTCTGTTTTGCATGTAAAAAGGGAGAGTCAGAAATTTTTGCTCAGTATATCCCTGAGGTCACTGTGCTGGATTCCAGTGTGAGCCGASAGCTCCGTTTCAGTTTTATTTGGGGTATATATGGATTACCTTAATCCTCTGCACTTCTGGCTCATATTGCAGCATAGCCAACCAGCTTACAAAAGTTAGCTGGCTTCAAGCACTCACTTGAAAGAAAGTGTGGAAAAGAGCAAATGTTATAAATACAAAACTTCTTTGCCCTGAACATAATATTGCCCTGTTACCACCAAGGTCCCAGGATTGTGTCACTCCATCTATTCCCCATGAATTCAAAGAAACAACCATGGTAGGAGTGAGGTGGGTCACACTGTATTTCAGTGGTATTAATGTCTTTATAATTCTGTTGACGTCTGAGCTGTTCTCCCAGGACTTACCAATGTCTTCTCCTGGATTAGACAAACCTCCCGGAAATTTCCATGCGTTTATAGTCTGTATTGGAGGAAAAAATCATTAATGAAGTAGTTAGCCTGTGTTGTACTCTTTTAATACAAAGGAGATAATTAACACAACGTTTTCTTGGTTGAAGTTGCAGTATTGTTTTTACTCTTATAAACATCAACAAGTATGAACTTGTTCATTCCTGCTAACATGAAGGTCA
Source organism: Amblyornis subalaris (assembly GCA_018881555.1). Lineage (NCBI taxonomy): Eukaryota > Metazoa > Chordata > Aves > Passeriformes > Ptilonorhynchidae > Amblyornis > Amblyornis subalaris. The sequence goes on from JACAXG010000007.1 coordinate 1,179,154, forward strand.
GAGATAGCTACAGTCTGTATGAACTATTGGAACAAAACGCCTACTGATTGAAAATACAAACTGTCTAACAGTCATTAGACAACGTTGCTGCTAGATAGAGTAGTTGAATTTAAAAAAAAAGCTGCTATAGACTATATAATCTTATATTTAATCACTAATGTATTCCACTTCCATGGTTTTTGGCTTTTAAAAAATGTATATATATTTAATCTTACAAACAAGTATTATGATTGTAGTACTGTTCTATACTGCACTGGCTTTAAGATGACTCTGTGTGTCTGTAACAGTCATTTAGTGTAACTTTGTCATTTTCATGGAATACAAGAAATGAGGGCTTGTGTGTGATTTATGTATAGAAACATTTATTGAATTGCAATAAAGTTCAGTATTAGAATGTGAAGTGCAAACTTGGTGGTGTTACTCATACTGCTAAAGGAGCCCCAGTCCCTACACCTCTTGCAAGAGCATAAAGATTTGTAGGCTTTACCTTCACTTCTATTTCTTTCCTTATTAAAAGTTTATGTAGGAAGAAGCTACCCTTCACCTAGAACTAAACGCAGTAAAAAGGTTCACTGGCCCCAAAAAAAGCTTTTTTTGTCTGTGCAGCATAGCAGGGAAGCTGTGTGCTTTCCAGTGATTTAAAACCCTAACAACTACATTGGAAAATGTTTTTTTCCTGGGCATTCTTAAAGGGCTTGGATAGGAATTTAAAGTAGTAGATTAAAAATAGTGCAGATGGAAAACACATATATTTGTCTATTGGCTTTCGGATTTGCTTTTAGTTCCTGGAAATCTTTGTGTGCTGTGGAATTGTCCTTTCACAATTAAACCCAAACAGCTCTTAAAATTCCACCAGCTGTTTAATATTTTTTTTAAATTTTCAGAATACCCTTTGTTTTAAAAGACACCATTTTGGGGAAACTGTTCATTTTATGGGGGAGGAGAAGGGAGAGGAGTGGTGGAACCAACAGTGGGAAACAACTGTCTGAGCCAAATTGCTTGCACTGAGATATTTGCCCAGTGCACAAGGAATGTATGGATATTCATACATTTCAGTATTTATACAGAATGAGCTGGAGGGAAGGGTGGTGCCAGACTGGTCCTCTTGTATTTTGGGAACTAAGGAGGTAATGCCTGGTCAGTATGGAATTGAACCCAAGACACAAATAGAGTATCTGATGTCTCCCTGTAGAACTGGATAGAGATACCTGCACTTAAAGCAGCTGTGGGGGAGCTTTAACAAAACCACACATGAAGTTAAACCTTGTGCCTCCTGGGCTTAGGAAACTACTATTTCCTTCTAAATATGCAGAATGTATCATTTCTGTTTTTACTCTCAGACCTCTTTAAGGTATTTACTAAAAGGTAAGCATGCACTTTTATATTCCTGTGTATAAAAGGATAAATAAGTGTCGTGTTTCTAATGTTTACAATGTGCTGCTCTGTTCCTGGAGACTCTAGAACTGGAACCACTTTTGGAGTCTACAGCATATGAGGTAGGTTTATGCTTTAATTGGTAATTGCTGAATGTAAGTCTGAAGGTCCTGCTATAGAAAAGCCCTTGGCATTTTACTTTATTGAAAGTAAAAATATAAATACAAGTATGAAAAATAAAAATCTTCAATTACAGGAAAGTTCAGAGGAAGAGAAACCTCCTTGTCTTTTGTGTTAGAAACTCAACATGTGGTGTGATTGAACCTGCCTATGAAGGCACCCTCTCATTGAAGTTCATTAACTGTGTTGTAGTTATTAATGAACTAATGTTTTGGGTCCTGAGGAGAAATGTCTTATTAGCTATTTCAGGAAAGACAGGAAAACACAGCCAGTGAGATTCTGGCATAGTTTTAACTATATAAAATGAAAATGATGCATCCAAGTGTATTTCAGTGTACCTAGTTAAGGTTTGATTGTTTCATATTAAAACTGCTGTTAATTTCACTCTACTAGAGACACTTAAATTTGCAAATGAAAGCATAATGGAGGCTAAATGTCTTTTACATGGAATAGCACAGCACAGGCAACTGCCAGTGAGCTTTTTGCAGCTGCTAAATTAAAACCTAGGTTAGCTGATAGAGGCTGGAACACATGACAGTGATGGATGCTCGGTGACCTCAAGCCACATCACACAAGCCACCATCACCACACCACTGCTCTGGTTCAGCATTCTCCGTGGTGAGGGCTTCCATGTGTGAGGAATTAATGATCCTTGCACCTGCTGCACTAAGGTGGTCTCCAGGTCATGGCCAACCACACTACTGCTTACTTAAAGCCACAGATATGCCTGGAATTTTGGAAACCAAACAAAAGCAGAATCTTTCTCTCAAAATCTGTTTCAAGCCACGGGGGTTTTCCAGAGGTCTGCGTGGATCCAAACCAAGATCAGGGACTCTTGGGTTGGTTACAGCAGAAAACAGAAAACTCAAAGCAGGAAGGATACTTAGTTCTGGTGAATCAATCACCAGTTATAATGAATAACAAAGCTGTTGATTTTCAAAGTTGTTTTTTTTCCCCTTCAAATGGAATACAGTAATTTGTGGATAGATGTGTTCAAGGCACCCGTAAAAGGAAACTTTTAACTTTCACAATTTTGAACTGGAATAAAAATAAACATACATTTTGTTTTATACCTCAGAATAGGCTTATCTAAATGAACTTCTCTATTATGTAATCCTGTAACAAACTTACCTTATTTCTGTCTTGTACAACCACCACCTTTCCAGTGCTTTCATCTAGAACAGCACCTGGTATAGAAAGAATATTGAAAAAGATAAAGTGTTGGACAACTATGTTCAATCCTAACAACCAAAATTTAACATGTTTTGATAAAGCATAACAAACCCCTAATGATACCATGTACAGTTAGCAAGGTTTGTATGGATGAATTACAAAGTAGTTTGTCAGTGGAAAACTGATACACAATAAAATATCAGAAAAACGTTAAGTATCCTGTATAAAAATTCAAAGTTAGCAGTACCAAGATAAATAATTGCAACATTTAAGTTCCAGATTAGACAAGAAAGGAAAAGAAAAACTTGCTTGTGTTAATATCAGAACTAAAGAATGCAAGATCAAGAGGTTACCCAAACAATCTCACAAAGCTGCTTGATTCAGCAGAGACGTGCCTGTAATCTCCCTCATAACAGAAAATTTTCCAGTGACTCTGGCTGAGAAGCCACCCTTGAGGGGGACGAATTTTTCTCCAGTGAAATACATGACAAACCCCTCACCTGCTGTAGTGAAGATTTGAGTGTTTTGGGGTTAATAACACACTAGGTTTAGTACTCAGTGGCCTGGCTGTACTGATAATGTTCAWCTGGGTGACTGTTAATGAACTTGTAATACCCAGCTACCAACTCATGACAGGAACTGCGCAGTAATCTGAGTAAACTTGTTAATCAAAAAGTGTTGCTTCCAAGTGGAAAAGTGACACTTTCACTTGATTAAAAAACCTCAGGATGTCTGACTGAGATGTGCAGCTTTTCCTTATGTCCTCATGCTCAGTCCATGACTTTCTTCCACAGATTACAAGTTTTCCTACTTTCTGAAACCCAAGTACTTTCATGTTTAATTATGTCATACTCACTGGTCATACTTGAAAAATGTCCTTCCTTTAAAACAGGTATTTTTCTCAGATTTTAAAGAGCACTGTGGTGAGCAGGAGGAGTGCTGTGGTGCAACTTACCAGGCTCTTTTCCACATCAGTCATGCATGGCTTTTGAATTAGAGGTTAACAATAAAAAAATGCTTATGTCATTTTACAGCTGGAGGAAGAGTAGACAGGCAGATCTGTGATGAGAAGTGCATTTAAAATGCTGTGGGGAAGTATATCCACAGAAAGAAATTATTAAGGAATGAGTGTCTAGCTAAAAACATCCTCTGTTTTTTAATAATACATGGCAGAGTTATGTGTAGGAGGAATATTTCAAAGATGAAGTACCAGTCTTCCTTCAAGATATGTCAAAGGACGTGCTTTAAGAGGGTAGTCACATATCTGCCTCCCCGTGGCTTGTGACTTTATGATTTCATTCCTCCTGTAAATATTTAGCAGTGTCCAAGTTCAAGTACTGTAATGATTAAAAGAGGAAACAAAAGGAAAGCAGGGGCAATTTTGTGAGTACAGGGTTTGTTTTCTAGAAAAGCCATTCCTCAGCTAACGGGTTTGCTGAGACCAGAGGGCTGCTGAAGGCAGGGAATTGCCATTTCAATCAAACGGAAAGTGTGTTTCCTCTTGTCTGTTCCCCTGAAATTGAAGCCTGTGAATGTAATTTTTGGCAGTGAAATTCTCAGTGAGATGATGAGAATCTCTGCTAGAGGATACCTAAATCCAAAGCAAAAATAAAGAAAACACGCTAACAGGATTTGCTGGTGTCATGTTCCCAGGTGTACCTCAGAAGGCTCTTGCTGGGCCACACCTGGTTGGTATCAGTGAGATGAGAGCTTGACCGCAGGCCCTGAACTGTGGTTTTAAAAACTCTCCCTCCTGCTACAAATGTGGTACCTGGAGCTTTAAATTATCCCATGCCAGGATGACCTTCTGGAAAGGTTTATACTTGCAACCCAACCAAGTAATCACTATTACAACACCCCCCTTGGTTTTGAATGTTCTCTTTTGGAAAATAGGTAAGAAATGCATTAAAAAAAATAAAATCCCTTAGACAACTCCAGACAATGAGTAATAGAGGGAAAAATACCTTCATCCTACCTGTTTTACTTATGACTGATGTAAAAATGCATGCAAAGATGTTGAGTAGCACTTGTTAGCCACAGAATGAGTGCATACACAACTGCTTGCACTGTAAACATCAGCAGACTGGAGTAGGTATTTGTAAAACAACTTGGGAACTACTTTTAAATTGCTTTTGATTTCTTGGGCCATCATAACCTATCTGCCCCCATCTTCCTGTGCAGTTTCATATTAATGCAGCTGCTCATTTTCCACATTTCCTTAAGGAACAGGACTGGCCAAGGCTGATGATCCTCTGTGCATGTAGACTCTACTTCCTGGAGTCCTTCAACTCCAAGGACTTTGTTTCAACAAGTGGATTAAGGTAGGAAGCAATGAAAATAACAGCTGTGTTGTAAGGCTTGTAGTACATGTGAGGGGGAAGAGAATTCCTTTTAGTTTTTCCTTCCTCAGCTTGTCCTCTCATGCCACTGTTGCGTGGCCTATTTACAAACATGTCACTTTCTGGCGGGCACACCACATCCTCCTTGGAGGTGGAGAATTTTGGAAATGCTTTTTAAAAACATGTTAATCACTTCATACACCAGAGACTCTTCTGTATCTGTACACATGTGGAAAATCCTGCCGCCTACAAACGGATGCAGTAACTTAGCTGGAAGACACATCACATATTCCACTATTTCTAAACAATAATGGCCAAGCCCAATGAGTAACATTTGCTACTCTCTGCTTGGCCACTCTCATCCAGTCTGGTAAAATATGACCTGACCTCGCTTATTCACACCTTTGTCATCACTTGGCTGAATGGTCCTGAGGCACAAGCCCTGGCTGCGCTGTGTTTGCTGCGTGGGAAACTCCAGACAGGAGGAAAACCAGCTGCTTGGTCTACTTGGCAATGAGACTTGCTACCTGTTCCCTGTTCCTTGTGCTGGCTTCCCACCAGCCAGTCAACCACTCTCCACGTCTCTGCTTTGCATTTTCAGGATGCTCAAAGGGCTGACTCCTGCATTTAACTGACTGGCCACAGCTTTGGGATGGAGACTCTGATCAGCAAATTGCTTTTCTCTGCTGCAGACACTTTCTAAAATACTTTTTGGTTAGGAAATTAAAATGCCTTGTGTTTGACCCCCCCACAAATATAGATGTGCATATTTAAATAATTTAATATTTCAATGAAATGAATTAAAAATAGAAGGAAGCCTTTCTACTAATCAGGCTCTCCCTCCTAAACTAGAAAGATAATGGAATAAACCTACCAGGTGGTATCCACACTGCTTATTTTTGGGATGTGTTTCAGATCCACTGACAGTGAGTGGAATAAAAGAAAAGAAAAACACATAGCAATCATTACTTCACACAGACAAATCTGCTTGTTTACCTGCCCCAAATGCATTCCTTAAGTATTCACCTCCTTTAAAGAAACTCCCAGTAATGAATAAAAATCCACAGGTTTAAAAAATGGTAGCAAAGAATACATATATGTTGTGCAATTTTAAAATCCATACAATAAATTATGAAATCCATACACCTGCACTTATGAAASTTTTTCTTTCCTCAAAGTTTTTTCCTACTTGCAGAGTGCAAAGTGTTTCAAAGCATAACTGCAAATTATGTTCTGAAAGTGCATTTTCAAATGTTTATTTGTGACACTTTCACAGTTATGATTTTTCTTACAGTCCTTCCTGATGCCCACTGGGGTCACAACTCATCTCTTACATCATTTTCTTTCAAGCAGCACTTTCAGCAGTGCAAGTCCTACTTCAGAAAAAACCCTTTTCAGCTAAGTCACGTTTCCTCAAACACCCAAGTTACAACCACAAGGACTAACACGGTACTTTTGAGAGGAGAGAGAGAAGAGAGGTACTTTTGAGAGCACTGTCCTGCTCCAGTTTAATGCCACATATTTTAACGGTGAGGTTTCCATATCTCAGGGAAACATGCTCCAACATGTCCATTGACAAACTCCAAGGCCGCCTTCAGCTTCTACCCTGCCCTCTGCTGGCCTTGGGAGTAAACTCCCAGTGGCAGTAGCACTGTTTTGTAATTCAAGAGTTTTTTTCCAAAATTTACTTTCACCTGACCTGCTGCTACACAGAACAAACCACCTTTTGTGAGCTCTTCCTAACGAGATTGTTGAAATTGCTATTTATGGGTCTTAACACCACTTGGTGAAGAAATAACATCCCACACAGTCCCTGCAATCCCAGGACAAACAAGTCAGGGTTGTAACTGGAGAGATTTGCTCTCTGTATCTCGTAATTTCGGTGTGTTATTGTAACCCTTACCAGTACACGAGGGGTCAAAATCAACCTCCAAACTACAGATTAGTGAGTGATGGGATAGGTAATGGCATATCTGTGGAACTCTTCTGAGTGAGAGGGCAAAACCATTTGAATTTGGTGAAGCTGAGTTCAAACTTACAGTATTTTTGGCTCATCATCAGTCCCTTGTACTGTGCTATATGAAAAAAAACCCAAAAAACGAAAAAAAGGGGAAATCATATTATACAGTTCTTTGGAAATTTTCTTGGTTATTGAACAACTTTCCAACTGTGGTAGTGGGAGGTCAGGATGGGTAAGACTATGGTGTTCAAGTGTGTTTGGTTTTTGTAAAATGTATTTGTTTGGATTGAAGACTTCTAGGCACACCTTAGATCAGCTTTTGGACCACTTTTTCTTTTTGTCTTTACGTCTGTGGTTACTTTTTCATTTTACATTGCAGTAGGCAGCTAGTTTCCACGTGCTGGTTGTACAGAGGAACAATTCCTACTGAACCTGGCCGTAAGGGCTCCTTCAATCTTTCTGTGGGTGCAACCACTCCTGTGACTCACCTGCAACTCCCAGCTGGTGTGTGGCGAACCCTGGCAGCCTGCTGGGCCCTTCTCCCAGCCACAGCGTCAGGGTGGCTGAGCCCTGCTCGGCATGGTGGAAAGCAAAGCCCTGGGAAGCGGCCGCTGCCACAAAGCTGCTCTGGAGGATGGGGACACGGAGCCAGACAGCAATGCGGCCTTCATCCYGCCACTGAGCCACAGACTCTGCAAGAGAGGGAAGTGAGGAGGGTCAGGGCCGTGGCCACCTCTCAAAGACCCCCCCTTGCCACTGATCTGTGTGGTTTTAAACCTTACCATGCACAATAGGCAGGGTTAATGTGCAAAAATCTGTATTTTCACCTCATTTACCACAGGGGCAAACTATCGCTGATGTGAGAAACTTGCCAGCAGTGTCAGGGGCTGCCAGCTTGACATTTTATGTGGCGTGACTTGGTGCTCACATGCAAAAGGATGGCTTTCGTGTGAGGGTCTGCCATAAGGCACAGGGGAATCTACTAATCTGGAGTGCTGTGTCCAGTTCTGGGCTCCTCAGTACAAGGAAGATAAGGAACTACTGGAGTGGGTCCAGCAGAAGGCACAAAAAGGATGAGGGGTCTGGAGATCTCTCTTATGAGGTGAAACTGCAGAAACTGGACCTGTTCAGTCTAGAGAAGATGAGTCTGAGAGGGGATCTCATTAATACATATAAATACCTCAAAAGTGGGTGCCAAGAGGATGGTGCCAGACTCTTTCCAGTGGTGCCCAGTGACAGGACAAGGAGCAATGGCCATAAACTGAAACACCAGAAGTCTTGCCTCAACATGAGGAACTTCTTTACACCGAGAGCGGCAGAGCACAGGAACAGGCTGCCCAGTGGGATCATGGAGTCTCTCTCTGGAGACGTTCCAACCTCACCTGGACGCGTTCCTGTGTCACCTGCTCGAGGTTACCCTGCTTTGGCAGGGGAGTTGGACTGGATGATCTCCAGCGGTCTCTTCCAACTCTAAAAATTCTGTGGTTCTGTGAATGACCTCTGCTGTCTCCCGCCAAGGCCCTCCACCACACGGCCGCGGCTCAGCGCCTGTGAGGGGAAGCCGGCGGCTGAGGGGAGCTCCCTCACGGGACCCTCGCCGCCCCTCACACGCCGACCCCTCCCGCCCCGAGACTCGGGACCCCCGCCCGGCACTTGCCCCGCAGCCACTGCCTGAAGGCGGCCCGCTCCAGCCGCGGGGACCCACGCAGCTCGCCCAGGTCCACTCTCACCCCCCCGAACTTGTCCGGCCGCACCCGCAGCCCCGCCAGGGCCGCCCAGCCCCTCGCCCTCCGTAGCGCCCGCCACGGCCCCGCCATGGCGCTGAGCGGGGCGGGGAGCGGCCGCCCCCAGGGCGGTGCCGGCCTCTGCTCCGGAACCGCTCGGCGGCGGCCTCGGGGCAGCATGTCCGCCTCCTCTTCCAGAAGGAAGAGCAAGGGGCGCCTGGCCGCGGGCGGCGGCTCCCCACGGGATGCTCCCCTCGGAGCTGCCGCGGGTGGGCCGCTGGCGCTGCGCGTCGCCGACGCCGTGGAGGCAGGTACGGGGTACGGGTGGCGGGGACGGGCAGCCCCAGCCCCGCTGCTCCAGCCTCGCCGCCTCAGCCCGGCGCGCTGAGGGCGCCTCGTTTGAATCTGAGTCCCAGCCGCGCCGCGCGCCCGGCCCCTCACGGAGGCGGGGTGGAGGAGCCTCCCTCCAAGTCGGCTGAGCCCCTGTGAAACCTACTCTTATTCCTGTGGAAGGGTGCTGGCGGCAGCTAAATCGCGGTGGAAGGGGCAGTACCGAGCCGTAGCGTGGGACCGCGGGTGTTCCCAGCCTCGCCGGCATCACCTCATGGGGGTCCCCGCGCTCCCCTCAGGGCGGGCGCCGTGAGGGCTCGGGAGGGCTTCGTTGGTTGTGCTTGTTGGGGAGCGCGGGAAGTGCCAGATTTGCTGATAGGTAGGGCAGAAAAAAATGATGGTTTTTTTTTTTTTCTCCTGGAAAGGTGATGACAAAGTCCCGAAGATGCTGCGCAGGGCCTTGGCGCAGCTGTCGCTGAGCAGCATGAAGTCTGCGGATCTCTGCATAGGGCGGCCGGCCCTGCTCACCTCCGCTGATGGGCGGCAGGAGGTGAGACCTTTTCTTGTTCCTATAAATGCTTTTCCCATGCTTTTAGCGTGTTCCTGCTGYATTCAGTGGGACCAGCATGGGTCATGCATTGAGAAAGGTGTTTGAATGTACTTTTCCATATTTTCTACACTGTAGTTATAGCTGTATTCTCAGTGTTGGAAAATATCCATGCAGCTGATTTTTTTCCTATAAATTTAAAAGCCACGTGTGAATATAGGGGTTATATATTGTGTCTTATATATGCACAAACATCTGTTTTGTTTGCAAATGGAGCGTATAGATTTTTACTTGTCTTTTTTCACTGATCTGTAGCATTTTTCAGTCAGCACAGTGTACGCTTTTGAGTCACCTGCAGAATGTGTAGAGAGTCCTGGTGAAATTTTTTTATCACCTTTATAGGCAAAATATAACTCCTTCCATCTTGAAAAGTGTCTTGAATCATATCTTAACAGCTCAGTGCCCCTTGTATCTTGTTCAGTGGCACCAGGTTTTAATTTAATCCTTCATGATAAAATGTTGCTTACCTTGGCTGGAAATGGGAGGGTTAAAACCTCAACTGACAGGTGTTTGCTTTGAAAACTCTTCCTAGGTCTGTACTGCTTGGCCTACCACAGGCTTTCCAGGTGAGAAAATTGGGCTGAGTGAAACCACACAGAAGAGCCTGAAAGTAAATCCAGGTGATGCCGTCACTGTGCAGCCTGTGACTGGTGCAGTCATCCAGGCAGAGGAAGTGGATGTAAAGTTAAGGTATGCAACTTGTTATAACCTTGTTGAGGTTTTTATTCAACCACTTCCCTACCAAACTTGTCACTCTCTTTAACATTTCACAGAGCTAGTGTGTGGATTGATGCAGACTCTGATTATAGTTATTTCCTGAATAAAGGTGTATTACAATGACTTTTGAAAGTGTCCTAGCACTTACATTTTTATAAATTAACATCACAATTCCCAGGYAGTCAGTTGCAGAATTTTTTTCCATAAAGAAATTCCTCCTGGTGTCCAGAGGGACATAGTTTCATGTAAAAATATCAATTATTAAAAGAATAAATTGAAGTTTAGTTATTCAAGTATTGCCTAGGTTTCTAGATGCTTTACAGGTGTMGTTCATTCTCTGCAAATTAACACCTCTGGGTACTGTTTGCATACATAATTTAGCTTTTTCTTCGGTTAAAAAAATGAATCCCCAACTTCAGACCCCAACAACATAATTGAGTATGTGATTACTCATCAGGAAAGGCTGTGATATTTTAAGAACTCTCCTCTAAACCAAGTTAATACACCTGTTTTCCATCAAAGTGCTTTTCTTGATCGTTAAAATTGAGAAACAGGCTTTGATTTGYAGGCTTAGGGCTCCCCCCGTTGTTCACGCTTTGAGTTGCAGCAGCTGTGTCTGCTTTAAATGCCTTGGCTGCTGTTCCCCTCTTGGTGGGTTGCTTTTCAATTTACACATGTGAGTGCTTAGAAAAGTTGGGGAGTTCCTGCAAAATGGATGTAGTGAGTCTTTCCTGTTGAGTCAGTTAAATAAACGACTAGAAAATGCTTTGTGGGGAAAACTACTGCTGTTTTGATAGTGGATGTGCAGTGCTAAAGACATGCACAGTTTTACAAGTGCTCAAGGCACTGTTTTAACCCATAAAAATTGCGTATGTGTGTTTCCAGGGCTCAAAGAGACCTGCCTTATCTGAATTCTTTTCAATTCAGTACATGTAGCAGTTGTTATCCTGCCTGCTGAGATGAGAAGCCTGCATTGCATATTTGTGATCCTAAGAAATGATAAATATAACTTAGAATTTTGTTAATTACAGTGTTTTGTTTGGCAAAACTAGCCCAGATTAAGTAGGTACACTTCTTTTGTTGCTATGTGTCTCATATCTTCAGAGTTATGTCCCTATGACATGAAGACTGCGAAGTGCTGTGTACTSTGGTTGGGTTTGTAACTGCTTGGAAAACAATTTTTTTTTTTCCTTCCTGCCAACAGGGACAAAGATGCCACTGTTAATGCTGAGGAAATGTCTGTCTGTCTGCTGAGAAACCTTGGTATGAGTTTTGATGCTTCTCTTTAGACTTCAATTTTTGTAATATCATCAAGTTCTGGATACAAGAGAAATCTGTTTTTGTTTTATGTTCTTACTCAAGGGCTTATGGCAAAATAGGGGATGTTATTTTGTTCACACTTCTTTCGGGGATCTGTCTTGGGCTAAATAATTGTGCCATGCTGTAAATACCTAATTTGCATTAGTTGTGGTTGCATTTCTCCTGTCCATTTCTTGTCTTGCTGGCTCAGGTTAGGAGTGTTCAGCAGTCACTGATGGCCTTCTGGCGGATACTGTGATGCACTTCAGGGTTTACTTGCTCTATGAGGAAGAGTGCAATACTACACATTAAAACAAGTTAAAGGATCAATATTAGCTTGAAATCCCAGTCTCTGAATCCCTTTTTTTTTATGTTGGTGGTAAATAAGTAAAGTTGCTCTTCATTGGCTGGTGGTAGGTGTACATAAGTAAGGCAAAAAAGCAAGCTAAGTTATTCAAGGTAGTGCTACTCACTACACATTGTTCTATTCAAAGGGAATCTTATGGTTTAGGAATTAATAATAATATTGCTACACCAAGAAGCAGGAAATACAAACTGCCTTCCAAATTCATGTGTTTGGCTGCAAATAGTAAATCTTGTTTACATTTTTGCCTTTTTATTTTTTTGTGCTTGTAGAGTGCATTCAGATCACATTTCCTAATCTTTCTCTGTAATTGCAAAGGGTAAAACCTTACTTTTTATAGATCAAGACTCTCAGAGAAGGTGGGTTAAAAGTGGCCTCATAAAATATTATGAGGTGCCCAGCAAATACAAAATTTTTACTTCTTACAATAATAATTCCAAAAATCTCCCTTTGTATGACATTTAAAATTAATTGTGCATTTTAGTGCTGAAATTAATTGTGCGTTTTAGTATGAGAGATTACATATGATACTGACGAATGTTCATTCAGTACACTCTGCTTGTGCACAAAAGGATCATCCAAAATACCTGAAATTACGTATTACGTAATGTTATGTTAATTTATAGCCCTCTCTAAGCTTGCTGATGAGTAATTATTCTGATGTGGTGTCTGAATGGTAATTAATACCAAGATACATTGAAATGTCCTCATCTTTGCCTTTTTTCTTCTTTAATCTTCTCATAGATGGGAAAGTGGTTCTACCAGGAAACCTCTTGGCTTTCACGTACTATGGCAAACTTTGCAACATCGTGGTGATGAAAGTGAAGGGAACTGATGGTGCTGAGCTGATTGCCCAGGGCAACGCCATTCCCGGTGATTCCCATGAGCCAGACCTTGAGAGATCTGATCTGGAGACGCATGCCTTAGATTTGTCGTTACAGCTCGGCAGGATGGACATTGGTGACAGTCCAGAGGTTGTCTCTGTAAGCACACCCAACAAAGCCATGGATCCAGGCTCACCAGCCACACCCAGCTCTGCTGTGGCAGCCAGCGGTCCGGACTCTGGTCAGGGAGACAAAACCTTCAGCAGGGGAGATGGTGCAGACCTGACCCAGGAGTTGGAGAAAGGCAGCAGTGAGGGGCTCCCACCAGCTGGTAAAACTGGAGCAATGAGCAATACAGACTGTTTTTACTTTATTTCTTCAAGAACTAGAATCAATTTCGCTGAACCAAGGAGCAGCGTAGCAGAGGATGGCGAGTGTGAGTCCCGGGTCACCTATGATATGATAGGAGGCTTGAGCAGGCAGCTCAGAACTATCAGAGAAGCAGTTGAACTGCCCTTGAAGCAACCTGAACTGTTCAAGAGTTACGGTATGAGGCCTAAGAGTTGGCTTTCTTCATTTGATACTAGTTTTCTTCTTTAACATGACTTTTTTTTTTTTTAAACACAAATTACTCCAGGAATATGCACTGAATTTTATGTAACACTGATCTGGTAAACTTGTGTGTCCAAACAATGTCAAACTGCTTTGTAATTAAGCTGTATGGATACTCTGAAGATGTTCTGATTAGCCTGTGTTGAGCAGGGAAGAAATCTGTGTCTGTACAAAAATTCAGACAGACATAAGTGAATTAATAGCAAATAGGAAAGGCTTCTGTACTTGGACATTTGAAAGGTGCAATTGTTTGTGTTGTTATAAAATTTTAATTTATTTTGGTAGAGTCAGTTAATCATATCTTTTAAATGGAGCAAAACTCAATTCTTGTGCTGTTTTTATCTCTTTGTGTTCCTGCAAATTTGAAGGAAGTCTTTTGAGGCCGTTTACTTAAACTGCTCAGTGTGTTTAGTATGGAATTACAGGGCGGAAATTGTTTATTGTTGCCATATATAAGGTTATATCTAACACATATATAAATTTGGAGGATTTTTGTGGTTCTGTACTGTGTATTTATCACAAATGGGTATGTACCTCGTTTAGGTGTGCATCACTGTGAGACAGGGCTCTTACCTATAAATATTTCTTTAATACCGTGTCTTTGAGGCCCATTATTTCTCTCCATTGCCTCGTCCCACACACAGGCTTTAGAGAGAAGGTGATTGCAGCTGGGCCAGTTTCCATCACACACAGGTGGCTGTTTCTTACCCGTGATCCACAGGTGTCAGTGGGGTGGTGTGAGGCATCTCCATGCATGTGTGGTCCAGCTCAGTTTGGTTCAACCCCAGCATCACCATGTGGTTTTGTGGCAGCAGAAAGTGTTTGCTTCAACATGAGTGTTCTTCGTACCTGGTCCCAAAAGCTCCAGCAGATTCTCTACTAATTACATGGTGGATGATGATGTTTCCTGAGCAGTTACAAACCTTTAGCCCCCATCCAAATGTTGAGTCCTGGTCTGCCCAGGGGCAGTGAGGCTGGAGCTGAGGTGAGTTCCATAGCTCCGTTTGTTGCCAGTGCCAGAAACGCCACAGGAGGGAGCAGCATGTGCTTTAATGGACTGTCGTCAAGGAACCTGTCTGTAGAGAAGCTTTTACTTCTATCSTTTGTCAGTTAGCAGATAATTTTTTTTCTTTTTTGGTGTCTTGGTTCCTAATATTTGGCCTTGTGGCCTGCCTTTGAGGCATCATTCTCTGTCCGATTCCCAGTCCCACCTGATGTTTCTTTGGTCATGTTTCACTAAATGTCTTTTGTGCCAGGGTCAGTCCTTTGTCAAACATTTCTCTCTGCTTTTTGCTTACTGATTTTTCAGCTTCTGGTCTTGGCTTTTGTGCCCATTTAATTTGGTTTTGCTGGTCTGAAACTTTTCTTGGTGGGCTCTTTACCTGGGATCATAATAGTGTTTTGTGCAGTTTACCTGTATGTTCTGTCCACGTTCAACTCTAGACAGCAGTACCTTGTTCTTTTAAAGTCCCTTGTGTTCTGTGCCTGAATGTTTCTGCCTCTTTGGCTCTTAACCATTAAATAGGCCAATTCATCCTTTTAATGTGTATTTTTCATCATCTTGCAAGTATTCTTAAATCAAGCCTCACAGTATTTCTAGAACTTTTTGGAATGCTGAAGTGGTTTTCTGATGTTGGAAATTTGGTATAATAACATTGTAAGAATCATGAATAACTTAATAAAGTATATTCATGGATGTTAGGTGCTCTGTCCAATAATTTATTTGAAAAACCATAGGGAAAATTACAATGACGTACTGAAAACTATAATGCTTTAAAATAGGCTTTTTAAACAGAGTCTTTTGGACTTTAAAAATAAAAAATGTGGAATTATGTCCCATTTAGGAGTGACCTTTTCCCTAAAAGCCTGCAATTTTATCATAATGACAYGTCTTTTAATGCTGAGGTAAAATTATTATTGGTAATACCTGGGACAGTGAAATGTGCAAGTGCAGGTTGAATCTGGCATTTATCACCAGTAACTTCTTTTCTCTGTTTGTCTGCATGTGCTTGTCCAAAGGGATCCCTCCTCCTCGAGGAGTGCTGTTATATGGCCCTCCAGGAACCGGGAAGACAATGATTGCCAAGGCCATTGCCACTGAGATTGGTGCTCACGTCACCRTTATTAATGGCCCTGAAATAATAAGCAAGTAAGTCCACCCACTTTATTTTCATTAATTCTGCAAATACATGAGCCCAAAATCTCTCCTGGCATCTATCCATTGTGAAYAGACGTAGTATGGGCTATGGGCTATCTGCCCAAAAGAGTCAGAAACGAATGGAAAAGGGTTCTCTCAAGTAGGGCTTATGTTTCTTGTATTAAAAGAGGTTTATTGGACTTGGCCGAGAAATTTGTGTAAGGCCTGGACTAAATTAAAGAGGGGATTAAAACTGCATCTGCAGTTGTGTGTAGGTTAGTTTTGCAACAAGAAGAGGAACCTGCTAAAGCATATTTGCAATTAAGATGACACTGCACAGACTGATGTCACCAGAGAATTAATTTTTTTGTTGTTCTTCAGAAATGTAGATAAAATTGTTTCTAATGCAGAAGAGAAGCAATTCCCTTTAATCTTTTTTCTAGTTACTAGCTTTGCCTGTACCCTGTTTTATCTTAATTTCTGGTCCATGTGGAAGTAAAGATTATTGTAGATTTGCTTAGACTTCAGRACTTTAAAAGTGTGTGCTATGGCTGTTCGTAACTCACGAGCAGTAATTTTCCCCAGTTGCCTGGAAAAGAGAAAAAAAAATGTTTTTCATTAAAATATTTTAATTATCACAGGTTTTACGGGGAGTCTGAGTCCAGGTTACGTCAGATATTCGCTGAGGCTTCGCTCCGGTACGTTCTTTTGGAGAATTTTATTCGCCATCGCTTATTTGTGGTATCGGTTCCACCCTTAACGTTCTTCAAAGACAAGTATTTGCAAGAATCTTTGAATTATAAAGGAGTGGGATGCTTGTTAGTTTTTGTAGGAACTGGACATTTTGTATGAGCAGCTTTGCTCTGCCTTAATGTTTTAAATCTTCTCGAGCACCTTGACTTYTTTTTCCTTAATTTTTTTTTTCCCTCCAGTCGCCCTTCAATTATATTTATAGATGAGTTGGATGCACTCTGTCCAAAGAGAGAAGGGGCTCAACATGAAGTGGAAAAGAGAGTTGTTGCTTCATTGCTGACATTAATGGATGGCATTGGCTCGGTARGTGAACTGTATTGAGACAATTAATGTGCATGGGGACTCGCTGAACAAAATAATGTTGCTTCTACAGTGGAACCAGTTTTAGATGTATCATTTGTGGGGAAAGAACAGACTTAGGTGAGACTTAATGTAATTTAATGCTTTTTTGGATGGTAAGCAGAGGGCATAGGAGAGGAATGTCTTTCTGATAACTGTGAGATTAAATGGAAGTAAGTTTCTTCCCTTCACTGCCTTTCCTTTGCCTTCTTTCCCCTCTTGTAGTTTTGGAGATCAAACTGAAATTTCAGTGATAGCCTATCATGGAACTAAACCAGGTATTTTTAATTGCTCTCRAATCAAAGTCATCAAAATATTTCTGGTGATATGTAGGCTGCATGATTAAAGGCAACAGCAGCTATTTCAAGATTGCCAGGGTAGTATGTAGGGCATAAACAAAAGTCTAATAAAGAAACAGTAAATTTAATTGACTTGAGTAAATTGCGGATTAAGCCCGTAAAGTCTGGCAATCTCTCATGTTTTGTTTTATGATTAKTAGCAGGAAAGATGAAGGAAGTGTGTCCAGAGTATGAAAATAAATTTCTTGTGTTTATGTAATCTGCAAGTTTCTCATTATTTTTCTGCATGACAGTTAGAGTTGCCCAGCCTGGAATTGTTGACAGGCAGAACATATTTTCTGGTGGCAAAGGCTGATGGATACTCTTCCTGGAAAAAGTGCTTCATTCACGAAAAGGGAATGACACTGCAAGAGACCTCCTAGCTGATCTTGCCTCGCTGTAAAAGTAAAAAAGCAGAGCTTGAGGAAATTAGGATTTTTGACCTTGCTTTTCCTACTGGACCTACAGGAAGCTTTATAACCTCCTGTCTCTGCTGGTTTTGATACCTTAACTGATTTTTTTCCCAACCTTGTTTATTCAAGGTCTGCTGATAGCATTTTGTGTGCCAACGCTGCATTTTAGCTTAAACACTTCTTTTCTTTCCCTTGGTTCTTACTTTCCTGATGCAGGAAAGCAGATTCTTGGGGATTAAAGTGGGAGTTTCTCTTKTATTATCTGTAGATGCATTCAGCCTGTAGTATTGCTAAATTGTATTTAGGAATGCGTTCACTTGGGGGGTATGTATTCTGAAAAGTTTTCTTTATTCCTTTAGCGCCAGCATCAGGATTTTAGTCTGTGTAACAGTTGGAAAAGTAAACAAGTAGTATGTTTATGAGCTGTGTGACATTTAATTGTATTTTAAAAATAATATTTTGCGTTGTTTGATGCCTTCAGGAAGGCAGTGAAGGGCAGCTCTTGGTGCTTGGGGCCACCAATCGCCCTCATGCACTGGATGCGGCACTGCGCAGGCCGGGGCGTTTCGATAAGGAGATAGAAATTGGAATTCCTAATGCCCAGGACCGTCTGGACATACTCCAGAAGCTTCTCAAGAAAGTTCCCCACTGTCTCACAGAAGAGCAGTTGGCACAACTGGCTGATAGTGCACATGGTTACGTGGGTGCAGACTTAGCAGCCTTGTGCAAGGAAGCAGGTAAGACTTTGTTTATCTTATTTAGGATCTTACTTTACTGTTAGTGTCTTTATTAAAGAGAAAAAAATCCACAGTCTGTACTAATAGCTTTTAAAACAGTGAGATTTTATTAATTTTTGTGTCAAAGAAAACACAGCCAAGTGTGGGATATGAGGAACACCAGTCTGCTCCTCGGCAAATGGGGAAAATTCTTTTAATATTAATAGCTTTTAAAATCATATGCTAAGATCAATAACCCTGGGGAATCCCTTGTGCCATTTCTAGCATATTAGACAGCTTGCTGTCTCTCAGAAACCAATGGGTTAGGGAATTAACTAACATTCCTAAGAGTCTTTCTACTCTCTAGCCTACCCCTTGCATGCAAAAATCCTGAATCAGTCTGGCTGCACAGCTTGTCCTGCAGGTCCTTGTTCCCAGGATATGGAGGCTGTGGGACTCAGTGGTGTCTACAGTGTCTCCCTTCCATATTTTGTGCCTGTATTCCATTTTCCTGCAGATGAGGAGCTCCTGGCAGGAGTGAGGACACTGTGTGCACCTGGGTCAGGTTGTGCAGTGGGGCTGAGAGAGCTGGAGAGCACGCCCTGAGCCAGGGGCTGGAATGTGTCCCTTGGCTTCCGGAACAGGCTTAGCCCTGGAGAATTATCCATGCATCATGCAGCCAGGGTTCACTGTGTTCCAGGGAATGCTTCACCATGAGTTCACTTCTGTTTTCATTGGATGAAATATTACAAGTACGCTCTATCAGTTCCTAGGTTTTGCTAGAGTGCGTCTACATGGTTTAAGGATTGGACCTTAAATCTGCCCATGAGCAGCCTTTTAAAACAGCCTACTCAAAGTATGACCCTCCAGCTCTGCTTACACATATTTGCTCCCTTATAGTTTGCAGCATGTGCTGGTTACTTTTATTTCCTTTGGCACTGGGACAGCTTCCTCTGGCAGTGGCACAGAGCACGGATAACTCTTGCATCGGAATTAATTGCGAAGATGACAGATGTTTTATCAGGGGTGATGGCACCTGGAACAGCAAGGTCTTTGCTTGCCAGCTTCCAGAATTTTTAAGGGATAGTTCTCAAATACGAATTTATGGAGTTTTTGTGGATCAAGAAGAAAAAAATATATGAACGCAGACTATTCATTTTATAGCGCTCTTCTGTTGGCTTGAGTTATGCTTTAAGCTCTGTTTTAAGTTAGAAAACATCATTATTTTTTCCTGTGTGTATATATTTGTTTGAAAAAAAGATCAACTCCCTTTTGATTTTCCTTCCTTTGTGTTTTKGGAAGCCTGTCAGTCTGCCTGTGTCTCAGTACTCACATAGTAAACACTTAACTAATGTAATCTAAAGTTTTCAGTGAGAAGTGTTGTGGTTTAATTTCCAAACATGACCCAGCTGAGGCTTTACTTGTGCATGCGCACATGGAGTCTGGACACTTCATAATCTAGCTGCAAATAGATTGTATTTACCCACTTCATGAGGACCTCTTAGAAAATAAATTTGGAATGTTGTGCAGATTGAACATTATGTAGGTAAAAAACCTTCAGGTGTCTGCCTATGACTGATTGCAGGACTGATTGCATCCAAAGCCAGTGGTGGGAATGAGGGAAGGAGGACGCATCCTTTCTACTGCTCTTCCTTCCTCAAGTTTGAATAATCCATGCTGATAAATTTCCTTGTCGTTTGTTAACGTGGAGTGACCTCTGCTGGGGAAAATACAGTCCAGCGCCATTAACTCCTTGCAGCCCATGTGAATTTTTCCTTTTCAGAAAGTTGCTGAAGCATGAGTCAGTCAAGCTATTCCATAAACTGAATTTAAGTTGCTAATCGTTAAGGAATGTTCTTAGTTGGATTTTTTTTTTCTGGTTAAGCTCTTTATCTATTTCTTATATTATATTTCCAGCACCTTGTAAAATATTACTGTTTTCACTGGAGTTAAACTTAGAAAAGACTTTTATAATATAACATTTCTCCTCAGCAGAGCAAGATGACTTCGTATGGCAAATTTTCCAGTGTTTTGTCTAGTCTTGTGTGTTGTTCCAAGCATTGGGCTTCTATTGCTTCACTTCAGAAACTGTGCTGTGGGCCAAGCTAGCTTGCTGTCCAGGAATGCTCTCTGATAGTCAGCCTAAGTTTTCCTTGTTTAGTTTTATCCCATTATTTCTATTTACATCCTTGTATAACACGTTCGCTCTCCCTCCTTAGTGTTTACACCCTTCAGATATCTCTAGGCTGTTCTCATGTCCCCTACCTCCTCATTCATTACAGAGCCAAACTATAAATATTTAGCTCTTTTAATCTTTCCTCATAAATAAGTCCTTCCTGCCTTCCGAGAAATTATGCTGATTTTCTCTGAACTGCCTCCAGTTTGTCAATAACCTTTTGGTGATGTAGGGCTTAGAATTGAATATAATATTTCATATATATTACAGCATAAAACATGGTATAAACATATAGTTAAGGTTACTAGTGCACGTTTCTCAGTGTCCAAAATGCTTGGTATTCAGGCAATATCTGAGTTAAGAATTCTCCCAAAAATTTCAGGGTTATTTGTGCCACATTCAGACTTGATGTGTGTGTAAGGACAGGTGAAATGTGGAATGTAGCTTAGAAAAAGTATTTTAGAGCTCAGAAATACATGTTCGGTTTTTGGCACAAGATTATTGTTGCTTGCTGATCGTATTTCTGTTGTGGTCTGTGGGAAATTCTTGAGTCCTGCGTACCCCATTTATATCCTTTGTGGCTGGAAAGCCTGGAAGTTTGCAAGCTAAATATGTTTATATTCTTAATACAAAGTTTAGATCATTTGCAGAGGACTCATCTTTCCTTATCTTTCTACTTCAACTCTGTTTTTTTAACACATGTATTGTGTATATACTGCTTATATAAACTAAGGGTGTAGTAATTAATGTAACATGGTAAATGTAGTATTTGTAGGGCTTTTGCATCTTTGGTTAGGTTTCCTGAGATGCTTCATTGTAAAAGCTTTGATGTTGGCCTTCTATATAATTCTGAAGACCATTTGTTAATGAAAAGTAAAYAACTGTTGTAGAATGAAACATATTCCAACTGTTTTTTTGGCAGAAGTTGTTTGTTCTCCAGTGCAAGAGTTGCCTAGTGGTGCTTCTGGGATCAGACAGGCAAGTTGCATGTTCTGTTCAGCAACTCTGCATTTTCATGGAAATTTTGAAGAAGTTTTGGGAGCCTGTAATGTCCATCTTGTTCTGAATGTTTCTAGGCCCCCGTGTCTATGGTGTGTACAGAATTGTGGTGTGGTGTGTGCTGGGATGAGCAGGGAGAGGAAAGCTGGACAAGAAACTTGGAGAATCTCCTCATGGTAGACTCTTGAGGGCTTGAGTACCATCTAAGTGATTCACACACAGAAAATTTTTGACAAGAAAAGGGCTTAGTTCTGTGTGCAGCTGAGAAAGTTATATTCTTAAGGCTGGGAGAGGTCTACTGTATCCTAAATTACTTAGTAGACTACTTTTAGTGTGAACAGCTGCCTTCTGATTTGTTTTATCTCAAGCAGGGGAGCGTATAGAAGATAGACTGCCATATCCTTGCCTATAATGCAGTTTGTATGCCCTTGAGATCTTGTTGCTTCTCCTTTATTTAATTTGCCACGTGGTCCTTAATTAATTCCCTAAAAATTACGATGGTTTTAATTTATTGGCAAAGATAAGCACTGTACGTCTTTTTTTAAAAGGAAAAAACATATGAAATGTTAATTATGTAGCAGGGACATGAATGGTATAAACTGTGCTGAATGTTAGAAGATGCTTAGCAACAAAGGTTTCCAAATATAGCAATTTATTATAAACTTATCCTTCTATGGCTGCCTGTAGCATTTCAAGAGGGTGAATATAAATATAGCTTGATTTCTTCAAGAAGTGGGTTCAGTCATATTGTTTACAGAGAAAGGAAGTATTTGCTTTGTAACTCTTAGAATTTATCTTGAACATCCTTGTTCATTGCACATAATTTCAGTGTGCTGATATAAAACATTTGGACTGTGATAAGATAGCATCATGAGGAGAGGAAGAACAAATGGCTTTGTTTAAATAGTGGTCTCTCTTGCAATAACATCGATTTGCTTCCAGTAAGGATGCTGCAACCACTGAGGCTTTGAGACTTCTATGAAAGAGGAACTGATGGCTTTGTTTGGCATCAGAAGTTTTTAAATTGCCTGAAAAAGGTATTGCACTGCTTAGCCTTTAGGATTAGAATGGTTTACTGGCTCGAGCCAGATTCTGTTACACAAAATCTTAGAGAAATAAGATATGGAGATGCATCTTTGACCAGTATGAATCAGCATTACTCTGCTGCATCTCTGAAGTCACTTGCATAGACATGTGATGTTGTCTGTTGTCTCGTGTTCATAATTTTGGGTCCTGTTGTTTGGAGATCTTACTGTCTATGTCATTCATTTGCCCCTTTAATTATCCCTGCCTTCTGATGAATAATACAGGATGAAGAGCCTTTATGCTGTTTAATCCATAGCTCTGTATATTGGTTTTATGTAAATATTAATCTGTAAAGGTGTAATTTATTTAGGAGGATACTGTATTTGGCTTTTGTTGGAGCTGAGAAACTTCCTGCTGTATCTTCAACTCAAAAAGAGTTTCTGCAATCCACTTATGTTAAAAATAAGAATTTWAAAAAAAAAATCAACTGAAGGACTATCTCTTAGGATTTTTTTTGTTTTCCCCTGTAATTGATGGGGAAGTAAATTCCCCTGAAGCCCAGGAATGTGTCTTTGTTAGATCTATGTGGTTTTTTCCCCCCAGCTTCTGCAGTTGTGGTAGCCTGGCCACCTGCAGGAAACATGAGCCGTGTGGGCTAATGTGATTAACAGTGAGGCTCTGTGCACCCCGAGGACCAGCCTCTGACTGCCCTTTCAATCAGACAAACGCTGCCTTCAATCTGTGCCTTCCCAGCCTCCTATCTCCAATCGAGCTCTTCATTTCAGCCCAGGCACAGTCCTCATGAAACAGCCCAGTGTTAGGGCATCAAGAATCTCTCTCCTTTCTTTAAGCCATAAAGATTCAGTCTGAACCTTTCCCAGCGCAGTTTGGACCCGGGTTCTGCTGGGGGTGTGCAAGAAATGTGGATATTTCTCTTGGATTATAATCCTGAATGTAGGAATGTGGGCCAAGACACCCTTGAAAATGTCGATTTTGACTAAGGTGGTTGATGACCAAGGCAATGGGATTGTTTGTTTTGCAGGGTGGTTTTTGGTTTGTTTTCAAATTAACTGACTGCAATTACAGATTTGAAAGGGGAAACACTGCTTGACGTGCTATAATTATTTTATTCTCTTATGGAAAGTGGCTGAAAATACCATGTCTATGTTATTTATTTATTTGTAGCAGGGATAAATATTGAAGCTATACTGTTGCAAACAATCTGCTATTACATTGTTTAACTGAATTCTGGTTCCCATGTGACACTCAAAATGAGGTGGGAAAGGCTGCTTGCCTTTTTGTGAAAAGGTCGTGTAAAAATGTGGGAGTTTTGGGAATATTCATAACACATATAGTCAGATGGTCAATACCAAAAAAATGTGTTATGAAATTTTTGCAGAAAGGGCAGAATACTCGATTTTGAAGTGTGCTGGAAAGCATAGAYGTGATACAAAAGTAAAGCTGCAAATGAATTTTTGGACTGGGACAATTTAATTTTCTGACACTGTTCCATCACACTAATCTATGGTGTAAGCAGAGCAAGAAAATCCAATCCCCACCTTCAGTATTSATGGGTTTTAAGTTAGTGCTGTGTTCTGTAATGTTAAAGTTGGATCCCTAAAGCAGAAGCTGTTTCCAAACCAAAGGAATTGTCCAAGTTTGCCGACTTTGGAGGTTAGGAACAAACGGGTCCTTGCTTGTATGCACACATAGCAAAGCAATGTGGCTTGTTTGGCCTCTGATTGTAACGTGTTTTGTGATTGTTTCTTCGAGCAGCAGCTCAGAATGGTGGCTTTTGTGCAGAAGTGGCTACATCTGGGTGCTGCCTCTCTAAAGAGATGCTGGTGCTTCTTGTGTTGGTTTTGGGAGTTATTTTTTTCTTACAGAATACCTTAGACTGTTTTGTAATGGCAGTTGGTTTTTGTTTTTGCACGAGGAACATTGCACTGACTGCAGTTCAGGGCATGTGAACTTTTGGTTTTCATCATAACTAATTTTAAGTGTGTGTTTATCTGAAACTTGCAGTTAATTGGATGATGGGATTGCTGACTTCATGCACACAGTTGTGGGTTGAGTACTTAATAAGCTGTTTAAAGCACATCCCATTCTGCCTGCTGATATTTATATAAGCAGGAAATAAGGATTATTTTTCAGAGGAGTTGATCAATAACTGTAACTAATATTTTAAATTAACCTTCCTGGCACATAAGTCACTGTGTTCTTGCTTCTGCAGCTTGAGTGGTATGGAAAAGATGATATTATTTATGTGTGGCAATGCACTTAGCAGTAGGCATTTGTATGTAGAATGATTAGCTACTATTGGGGGACAGAGCTTAAACATTTTCAGGCAAAGTTTTCATAAGTCTCCTGACTTTAATTTTTAGCTGTATCCTGACTTGCCAGCATTCCTAATCACAATTAGACTGGGCAGTTAGCCACTAACTGTTGCTTSTTGTCTTTCTGCCCTTGCTATTCTGGTAGCGTGGCAGTCCTTATTTTTCTTCTAGCACACGTGTGACTGTCCTTAACTTAGGTATGTTTATGTATGGGAGCAGGCTAGGAACAGGCAGTCTGGTATTCCCTATTTCCCTCTGTTGTCACTGTGTCRGGATAAATGACGTGTGTGTACCTGATCTGTGAATAAACTGTTTCCTGCACGAAAGAAGTTTTGAAACTGCAGTTCCTCCTTCCTTCCTTCCTTCCCCTCCCCTGTCACACCTCTCAGCAGCTTTCAGCTCCACAGACATGTTCCAGCAAATGCCAGGGCTCTTCAGGAAGGACTATAAATCGTGTATATAATCCCTACAGTAAGTTAGTGCTCAGGTTAGCCCAGTGAATTTGCAGTGTTATGGTTACAAGGGATTTAAGGGCATTATCTTTCCTGTGCAAACAGTGTATGAAAGTTCTTCAGGGATTTTTCCCATATAGTTCTGGCAGCTAAAGACAGATTGCAGAATATAGTTTTGAGAGCAAAAAGTAAAGGTTTCTGCCTCCTGATCTTTTTTTCTAAATAAGCATGAATTTTATGTGCAGGTTAAAGAAAAAAATGTTTAAAATATATTTATAAACTGATTCTAAGTTATGTGAAATTCTTTTTCCATGCATAAACCTGTTAAATTTTGAAGTGTAATATGTAAAGATCTAGAAACAGAGGAAGATGCYCCCTCCATAAGTGCCATAAGAAAGCTGAGCTCTTACCCATCCATGCCCCTCTGTTGAGCATTCCACTGGCAGCCATGTGGTAGAGGATCACATTGGATCTGACAGCTGTCACAGAGAGAAATGGTGTGTGTCTTCTGGGTTTGGCCAGAAGAATTTGGGAGGGAAATGCCAGATTAGCAGAGAAAGAAGAAACATYTCCTTTTGTAAACAGTCTTAAAAGAAGATAACCATTTCTTTGAAGCTTCTTACAAATTCTGGTATTGGGATTCTGGTAGAGTAAGTCCAGACAGGATGGATTTGCAAAAGAAACAGCTGATGGGCAGTAAGATGCATAATTAACAATTTAGTTTGGTTCAGTTTATTTCCTCAAGAGTTGTGTATATATTCTGTTTTGGAAACCTAAAGTATATAYGTTGGTCATTCTGAGTGGATGCTTCCTATTATTTACAGTGGTGTATAATTATACACAGACTCTGACAAATATAGCAGTGTTGTAGGGTCTATTTTTAGGCTCAGATATTTGTTATTGTGATCTAATGTGCCAAAACTCAGCCAAGCTATGAGCAAGAAAATCTTACAGTCAAACAATGCTATCAACCCTGTGCATAGCCTGGTACCGAAGAAGGATCATCTGTACCAGGACAGGGCGTTCTGCTGGGTTTTTTCCCCTCTGTCCACTTGGTTTCCTCTGTTCTAGACAGACAGGATGAGTTGGTGAGGTAGAGCACATAGTTGCTGGGCTGGAACAAACTGTTTATTTTCCATTGTTTGTAATCRTGCATGCCTTATTATGCTGCTTTCTTTTCTTTTCCTTTTTATTTTTTTTCAAACYGGGATTTTCTGTTGCTGCTTCACGGGGGATTAGTGTTGTTCACTATCCCTTTGCTAGAAGTAGGTATCCCGTGCCTGTGAGAACCCACTGACCCTTCGGCAGACTGACTGCATCTGAGTCCTTTCTCCACTCATGCAGGACTGCAATAAAACAGGGAAAACCCACCTGCCTGCTTCTGAACCTCCTCAGTCGCTGCCAAAAGGGTTATTGCTAGGCATTAATCCTGAGGAAAGGAGTAACGTCTGAGAAGGAGCAAGCAGAGTTGAAACAAATGCTGTGCTCAGAGCCAGTTCACAGCAATGCCATATACTCAACCCAAAACATTCCCATGTGAAAGACACCCAGGAGCTGAGGTGCCTGATATTTTCTGAGGTGTTACTGTTTGAATCTGCATTATAACTTGTGTAGTAGTGAACGTTGGTTTGCTGTAGGGTTCCACCTCCTCTGCCTCTGCGCTGCTTCTGGCTGCAGGGTTTGCATCCTACCCTGCATTTCCTTACATTAAATCCATCTTTCAGTGTCAAGACAAGGATGTGTTTTTCTGCCTCTGGCAAGCCACTGGCTGGATCCTTCTCCTGTTACTGAGGTTCCCCCCCGCCCCTCTTGTTAGAGGTCAATCTGAAGTGCAGGAAAGAATGATTATGATAATAGGAGGAAACAGGAAGAATCATGCTTTCTTTTTCAATCTGTTTTTTATTATTGTTTTAATGTAAAACATTGTTTCAATTAAATGCTGACCTGTGCAGTGGCGTGTGCGTGCACATGCCGAAATGAATTCCGGCTTTGTTTGGAAAGCTGTGACCTCTTTATTCCTGTTCTGGATCAAGGCTGTTGCCTTTCAAAACCACTGCTGAGGACTGAAATTTCACTTGTACTCCTCGTAGCACTAGCAGTAAGAAACCTTAAGAGCAGTGTTGTYCTTGGGCATTTTTATGTGCTGTTCTCTCAATTTTTAAAATAAGCGTGGTTGATTTTAAGACTTACTCATGTCATGGAAAAAAAAGATAACCATGACACCATTAAAATGCATCAAATGAGTACTGAGCTAAACTGGTACTTGGTGGAGCAGATAGGTATAGAAATGAGCAGATATCTTTATAATTTACTTGCTTTCTCTTTGTCTTAATTTCATGCAATGTTATTTACTTGCATTTTTTTTAAAGTGAGAGTGCCATGTGAATTGACTGCACTGAAAAAGAAAGTGTAAAACTGAATGCCAGTGCCCATTCCCACTCCACAAAGTCTTAGCTGCAATGAAACTGGAATAGTATGTCAGGTTTGTTATTTGTTTGGATGTAAATTTTAAATCTGGGGGGTGAATCTATGTTGTCTCACCTAAGTTTTTTATTTGCTTAAAATGAACTCCTTCAGAGGAAGGARGAAGGGGGCGAGGAATAGCATGAAAATTGTCTGGGTTGTTAAAATGAGTCAGTTATATTTTATACTTGTCCTCTGGTGACCAGATTTTCATTTTTCTCCTTGGCCTCCTGGAATGTTTTTATTTATATATCTTATTAGTTTTGGATGTTCTGTGCAAGGGGAAACCTGAATTACAAACTTTTTTCTTTCTGTTATTGTATTAAGAGCTGGGATATTGGATGCAGGTGCTCTGGCTCTGCTGTAATTGGCAGTTTATAGAGAGACACCAGCTGTACTGCTTCACAGGGGACATATTATATCTCTTCACACGTTGTATATATTGTAGGAAATGCAGMATTCCTGTCATTGTCAGAAACTTTGCATGTCTGCCTCTACCAGTGCCTCTGTAGAAAAAAGACAACAATCTGCTGAAAGTTAAAACCATGTCTATTTTCAGAAATGGCTTATCCCTTTTATTGTCCTTTCATGTAGCACTAATTGATGTGTTGTTTGGTTAAATATAGAAGAGACTTAACAAATGTTTGTCTTTTTATGGTCGTGCAAGGTGAACTGGTGTGGTACAAACTGCCTCATTTGTTTTGGAACACATGGCAACAGATAACACGTATCTGGATGTGTGTATACCTGTATATAAAATTATACTCATCATRTAATAATATGCTAAAAAAGATATTTAACATTTTCAGCTCGCAGGACAGGGTTGGAAGTAGAAGCAATAAAACTCTAAATTATATTAGGCCTTAAAAGGGATAATTATACAGTGGGAAAATCCATCATGCTTCTGGGCATCTTACACAACAGGGGCTGCAGTTGCTCTRTGGGGAATGCCTGGGAGCTGCCAACAGTACGGCCCAAGGAGTATTGATGTATTGATGTGTGAGTAGGTGGGACTTGTGTGGCTTTTGAGGGGTTGATTTATAGGAGGAAGCTAGGAATTAGTATCAAGATTTATGGATACTGCATGTGAGTGATTTGTCCAGACAAAGGAGAAAGGTAAAAGCTCTGCCTGCGTTTGAAAAGTGTGATCGCTGAAGGGAACAAAAAACTGTTGAGTGTCACAGGGAATGTTTGTTCCATATTGAAAAAAATACAGGTGTCTGGCATCTTACTAGGTGGCAAAATAGGGTTCCAATGGAAGTTAAAGAAATCTCATCTGTTTCTTTTTAAAAGCAGCTTGGAAGATACAGTCCTGATAACAGAGAAATGGGCAAGGTTGCAGATGTCTTGTGAGCTGATTTAACGTGTCCTTGAATGTTCGTTGTCCCTCTTCCTCTGTGGTTTACAAACGTGTTCAGATCAATGTATGGACATTTGGAGGTTTTGCCCTGTGAGCTTCATCTCTGGGAACATGGGAACAAGGCTGTTTTGTTCTGTCTTTTGGAACAGATGGAGTTAATATTTTATCTGTGGTTGTTAAATCCCCTTTTTTGTATATCTCTCATCAGAAGCGCCTTGCAGGTTCTTTGACGTAGTTCAGGCCCAGTGCTGAGACGTTCTTTTGCACATAATTTCCTTTCCAGTGCTCTTTTCCAGAGYGTGGTACACTCTGTTTGTGAGGAAGTCTACCTATTTCCATGTTTTTTGTTTCAATAGGTTTGTATGCCCTGCGGAGAGTGCTGGGGAAGAGGCCCAACCTGTTAGACATCGAGGTGGCTGGGTCAGTGATGATTGCTTTCAATGACTTCCTGCAGGGGATGAATGATGTCAGGCCCAGCGCCATGAGGGAGGTGGCAATTGATGTGCCAAAAGTAAGTTGTTTTGTGCAATACCGTGGCAACCTCAGAGCCACGTTAAGAGGGGAATTTTATGAAGTGGAAGCCTCAAGTTACCGGTAAATGTTGTGCATCATCTTTTTGTTTGTGTATTTCTTTCGGTCATCATAATTTTGAAGAACCACGTGCAGAAGCGTAAGTTCTTAATGTGTTAGGAAGGGTTTGTAGCGGAGGAGCATATTTCCTGATCTSTAGTTTTATATGCTGAGTGGGTTAATGGAGTAAAAATCTTCAAGGAGGGTCCTGAGCAGCTGTGAAAGCTGGAGCCTTTTGGGAAGCAGACACAAACTAAAGCAGAAACCAACTGTTAGCATTTGTAACCAAAGTGTATTGAAACAAARCTGTGACGAGTTTGATTGCTCTGATTTTTTTGTAAAAGTGGCCTGAATGTCTTCAGTGGCATTATATGGTTTTAACTGGAGGCAGAATTCAATACTGTAGGCAGATTATCACTGCCAAGCGGTCACATGCCAGGGACTGTCATTATGTGAACAGTTCRTTTGGTGGTGCCAGGTTCATCTTTACCCTCCTCAATTACATAATTATAGTAGTTCAGTAGCAGACCTAACATAAATTGGGCTGGGGAACTCATCTGGGTTAAGGCAACTCTGATCTGGGTTAAGAAGATTGAGCGAAAGAAAGTGTATTAAATCTGACTAAATCCTGATTCTGTGAGCAGTTGTGCTGGTGTTTCTCAGCAGCTCCCCAAGCCCTGGAAGAAAACATTTATGTTTCATTGCATGGAAATGAGTCATTTGGGAATTAGATTGCACAACTGTAGACCCTTATTCCCAAACTATAGGAATGGGAAATAAAATCTGCGAACCGGATGGTGCACACTGCCAGCTCGGATGTCACACTTGGCTTGTTAAGAGTCCATGCTGTGCAGGGTGGAATTGCCTGGGCTGGCCCCAGACAGCTTTTCCTGGAAATGGTGTCATGGCACCAATATCCGCAAGGCTAAGTGGTTCTGCTGAGAGCCAGAGTTACTAATTCTTTCATGCTTATTGTGCTACTGGCTCTTGGGCTCGGGTTGTTATCCCTGTGCTGTGCCTCTCAGGCATACCAGCCCCTTTGGAGCCAGGTGGAATGCTGCGAAATACAGACAGGTAAAAGCAAGGTCTTGAGGTACTGTAGGAAATCTGTTCTCAATGCAGATCAACCTACTACTCATGTTTCTGTTGTCCACTAAACTATCCTGCCAGTGTCCTCCTTGATTGTCACTTGGCTTTATTTGTTAAACACCTGCTGAGTCACTAGARCACCACTGGAATTAATCCCTTTATTGAAGGAAAGATAACAGTGCAGATTCTTTTTGTGCTGAGAGGACCTGCATTTCCACAAAGTAGTGCATATTCTATGAAGATCTAGGGTAAATTTCAAGCCATCTGCTTGGTGTCTGGGGTGAGTTAATGTCCTCCCATATCATGTACCAAAGAAAGGGACTTTGGAACTAGATGATGTTTCGGGTTCATTCCAACTCAAAAACATTGTATGAACACTATCGTCTAAAAAATCCTTGCTAAAAATAACTTCAAACACTAAATAAATTATAAACTGTGAGATTTTTTTTCCAARGAGAAGACAGAAATTTGAGCTACATTAATACTATGAGCTTTTTAGCTATTTATTGCAGATACAGTACTCACTTGGCAGCCCCCTTGGGGYGGATGGGACTTTTGGCCTCTGTAGTTAGTTACGAGTAAACCATTGACATACATGAGATTTTAGCTTCATTTTTCAGACGGTGGGGTTTTTCATATTGCATCRCTTTGCAGCAGCCCTGTGCCAGTTGAATGACAAGAGTTCAAAGTAACTTCTGAAGAAAGCCACAAGTCCTTCCTTTTGTGTCTGGATTGTGTGTTGGCTGTGACCAAGGCGAATGCAAAATCCTCGCTGCCTGCTTCCGTGTGGCATCTTGTCTTCCATTTTTACAGAACCTTTCTTGAACTTTGCTGTGTGTTACAACCTTTTTAGAAGGCTTTTTCTGCAGCAGGGATTTTGGAGAGAGGGGATGCACGTTATAAATCAGGAAGTTAATACTGCAGTTCTTTGGAGAGTTGCACTGCAGTTGCTGTTCCTCCCTCTCCTATGGGCCTTTCTGAAATTTTTTTTAGAGAGTGCTGTAGGTTTGGCTTGCCTCTTTCATTCCCTTTACTGTAATTCAACACTCAGATTTGTGTCTTTGCAGCCAAAAGGTTCTGGATGAGACATCCTTTGCATGTCTGCTTTATTTCTTTATTACTGGAGCTTAATAACCTCTGGGG
This sequence comes from Amblyornis subalaris, assembly GCA_018881555.1. Lineage (NCBI taxonomy): Eukaryota > Metazoa > Chordata > Aves > Passeriformes > Ptilonorhynchidae > Amblyornis > Amblyornis subalaris. Next base: position 1,210,967 of record JACAXG010000007.1, read on the forward strand.
AGTTGCTGCTCTGCATCGTACTCTGAGCTCTGTTGACCTGGGGAGAGCTAAAGATTACAGCAATAATGAAATCTTGGTGTCTTACACACTGTAGCAGACCTCTGGTTTTGTGTGTGTGTAAGCCCAGCCCCAAGGCTMATCTTTAAAACCTTTCCACAGTGACTGAATGGCACGCCTCATTGCTGGTGTTGCAAGACCTCTCCTTTGAGTTCCTGTGCAGGTGAAAACARTGTAACTATTCCTGGTGGACTGTTCCCCACCCACCCACTTCTCTCTCTCCTTTTGAAATGAGGAAATAAACATTTGTTTTGTTTAGAACTTCACCAGAATGTGAAGGTAGTGGTTTATTAGCTATTTTTGCTTTTAATACCATTGCTGCACCAATTCCACACTTTATACTATAGAAATTCTAAATAAGTGAAGTGCATTTCTGACTGGTTAATTTTTTTTTTTTAAATTTGTAATGAGAAGGCTCACATTTAGTGGCCCTGTTTATATGTTTGGACCCAGCTGTTTTGCTTTTCTCCCTTTCCCAATTAAAAATGTAAGCAAAGTCAGAATAAGTCTCCAGATTACTGAAAACAACCTGCAAGTCAGGTGGTCCTACTTCACCTTTTCTGTACAATTCTATCACTCGTGCTTGTGTTAAATGACATGTAGTGGGTCTGAAAAATCACTTGAATAATGCCTTAGAAGACTTGTGCATTAGACTGAGGGTAAAAAAAACATTTAAGTGTATTCTCCCTGGCTTTTTACGTGCACATAAAGTACTGCTAATAGATTTTGGCTTCTATTGTTGAAAGTTATAGGGAATTCCTGATGGCTTGATTAAATTTTAAGATGTTCATGTTTGTCAAAATCTTTGTCTAGATAGAAAGACATGATGATGAGAATGACTAGTTCATGCTTTAYCAGGTATGAGTAAGGACTGATACTGAAAAAAGGAGAACAAGCTTTTGTTATCCATCTTCTTCCCTAAGAAAAAGTCTAAGAGCATCAAGATTTAGTTCTGTGCAGTTTACAAAGCTCCTAGATAGAATTAAGGATTGCAGGGGTAGGTAGTACATCTTTCTAAACGAAATTTAAAACACACTATTTCATACCTGACTCAGAAACAGAAACTTTTGTTGTGTTTGCTGTTTGCTCTCTGCTGTCTTTGTAATTTTCTTCTACACCAAAGTCTGACAATCCAGGAGTTTTATTTGGTTTGAAGTTTGTTTGGTCTTAAACAAAAGTGTTCACAACATGTCCAAATGGTCTTTTTCATCCACCTCAATAGCAGTCTGAATTACCTCTTTCAAGGACTGTCTACTTCTTGTTTCCACTCCTTGTACTGGCATCAGGAAAAATAAGGAGAAGCCAGGGGTGACACCAGTTTTCAGCTCGAGGGAAAGGCATTACCTTGCCTCTCAGCAACACTCTGCTTGCATTTCAAATGTAACTGACTTTCCAGAGCTGAAGGATGATTTATGTCTAGCAAATTTCTGGAAGATTGTTTTAGGGCAGAAGATCATTTGATTTAGGTGTACTTTGACACATTTAATATTTGAAGTGGATGGGAGTGGATGGTGACAGGAGGAAGAGCAGGCTGGGGGGGATGTGGGGAAAAGTCTTAGGCTTGTTGACAGCGATGTAGGAAGAAGTGTAGCAGGTTTTAGACCTGTCTGCTGTTTAGATCTGTTTTGGGTAGGACATATTACATGCCTTATGTATTCTTGACAAGCCTGTCTTGTGCTTCATGTTTAAAAGAGACTTTTTGAAGAACTGGCTCATTAAAAACAACTTCATGAAATAACCAGTAYATGTTCTACAGAGCATTTTTGATTTGTTTACCTTTTTTGGTAGTTCTGCTCCATGGTCTGAATTCAGCAAACTGCTCTGTTCTACAGGTCTCTTGGTCAGACATAGGAGGACTAGAAGATGTCAAGCTGAAATTGAAGCAGGCAGTTGAATGGCCTCTCAAACATCCCGAGTCCTTCATCCGAATGGGGATCCAGCCTCCGAAAGGTGTCCTGCTCTATGGACCTCCTGGGTGCTCCAAAACCATGATAGCAAAAGCTTTGGCTCATGAAAGTGGCCTCAACTTCTTGGCAGTGAAGGTAGGCCATTTGGACTCACATTTTCTTAACTCCTGCATAACAACTGATGCTTCACCAATTTCCAGTGTTAGAATCCAGGGGCTCATAATGTTCCTGATCCTTATATATGCTACAGCAAACACCTTGTAAATATCAAGTAAGGTTTGTGCTTTCTTATGAAAAGGAGCAGTGCTTTCTTGTATGCTATTAAAGAAATTGTTATTTATTTTATCACAGCACAGATGTTGGATAGATGGGTAAGCTGTGGAGTGACATCTTAAATATTGAYGTTGTTTGAAGTCTTTCTAAAAATGGCAACAGTATTTATACTGCAATTAAAGCAGTATAAATGAAAAGCAACTGGATAGTGGTTAGCTGCTCTTACTGTAGTAATTACTTGCATGCGTGAAAATATTATCATCTAATCTTTTACATTCCTTTTCATTCCTCAGGAAGGTCACTTTCTTTATCTTGCTGTTCATGTTTCATTACAGATTTTTCTTGTCCTATTTGCCTTTTTTCAGGGGAAATAGTCCTACTTCATCAGTTTTTAGAAAGTATGCAAAATCAGTTATATCTGGAGCACTCTTGGATAAACGGGATATTCTCTCAGCGTTAAGAAACACTAAGCATAGAAAAAATTTGGATTTCGTTGCCTATGAATCAGTGTAATTGATCACTGTGGGTTGTATGGAAAACACATGAATGGAAGTTATTTAATAATAATACTGAGCTTCAGTGCATAGGAAGGAGGAAAAAAAAAGATAGCAGAGTGATTCCACATGGGGTAGTCTTGCAGCTGTGTCAGAATGTTAATGAAGTGCAAGAAAAAACATTTGTTTAAATATTTTGAAAGTATCTCCTTCTCAGCAGTAAGATCACGTCCCCTTCTCTGTTGACCATCTCTTTACTCACAAAGTCTTCTGTGTTAGTTTCTGCACAGCTTCCTCCTCCTCCTGTCCTTTCAGGCTCACTGTAGCTGTAGCTCTGGATGCTCTCTGGGAGCAGAGGCAGTTGTGTTGACCCTGAAGCCAGCAGCCCTTCACTGCCCGGGCTTCCCGGGATTTCAGACAGGCCTCTGGGTCACGGTCACATCAACAAGAGCAGCCTTGGAAACCTCAGCCCTTAAGAAACACTACCTTTACTGCATCTTCCATAAAGACAATGTAGTTCTTTGTGCTCCAGAGTTACTGGTAAACAAGGTAACCTTTTCCTCCTGCTCCGCTTAAAGGAAAACATTCCTCTTTGTCTTGCCCAAAGCACTGGTGCCTGAGAGGGTGGGGAAAAAAAGGTGGCAGTCTGGAAAAAAAGACAGTTAAAAATGAATGTTCATGCTATCTTGTATCCCTCAGTCGTAGTTCCATCAGACTTTTTTTACTGATGCAGTTAATTGTCCAAAAGTGAAAGGTGGCTCATGCTGACCGGGAGGTATCCAAAGGTGCACGGATGGAAATGCCTATGGACAGTAATGCAGTGTTTATCCATGGTGGAGTTCTGCACGTGCRGCATCTCCCATCATTGACAAGCTGCAGCGGAAGTGTCTGGCTTGAGGAAACTGCTTTTTATTCCCTGTTGGTTTAAATCCCTTGCCCTGGAACTGGTCAAATATTCAATGTACAGATGTTTCAAGAAGCACATCTCTGGAGCGTGTCCAGCATTGGATATGTTGACTCCGGGAAGGGAACATAGCCCACTTTCTCTAACTTCACATTTGTTTCCTGGACAGAAAAGCGCAACATCCATCATGTCCTAAATGTGTTAAACATCGTCTGTAACACTTCTTCAAGCACAACAGGCATGAATTAATTTCCACTGCAAGTGTTCCTGCAATAAATCCAAAGTAGATGAATATGTGGGGGTTTGGTTTTTGTTTGTTTTGTTGRGTTTTTTTGAGAGGAGATTTTTCTTTTCTTGCTTATAGCCCCATTAATTTTCACATTCTCTACATTATGTCTTGAGTATCCATCCCTGGAACTGACATCAGGCGTTTTGAAATGAAAGTGCGATTCTTGATGATTTACTTTTCAGACTTGCATTTTCCTTCGAGTCTTTCCTGCCTCAAATATGTAATTTTGATGAAAAGTGTCTGCTGCACAGCTTGTAGGATACGTGTACTCTTTTGGGATAGCTGAGGGGGCACAGGTTTTTGGGCCCTTCTCAAGCAGGGGCTGCAGACAGGAGGCATAGCTCTAGCTGTGGGAGCCTGCTGCTGGATGCTGCTTCTCCCTTTGTCTGAAGCCTGAGAGGAAATCAGTGCTGTTACATGCAGTGCTTGCTTGGTCCAGTGGTTTTTGGAAGGTTGGATCTATTGTCTCTGCATGCTACATTTAAGATCCRTGGGCACAGCAAGTCCCAACTCTCACAAGTGCTGAGTGTACTCTCCTTGTCTGAGCTGGCTGTCCTGCTGTCCAGGTATCGCCTSTGCCCCATCCTGGCTCCGGGAAGGCTTTGCACTGTTTTCCAAGTGTGTCTGTGCAGTTTAGACAGCTGACTCTGTTAAATGAGAACTTTCAGCTGGGTTATGTTAATATGTGACCTTTCCATCTGTCATGGGCACGGGGAGCTGTCACAACGCAGCCTCCGGCCCACGTCTGACTTGGCCTCTCCCAAGGTTTGGAAGATGGGCAGAGTCTCCATGTCATTTCTGGGCAGAGGAGCTGAAGAAAATAACATGATAACAGATGTTTGACGTTGCATCCTGTTCTCTCCTGAAATCTATTGTGAGGTTTGAATGGTTAGTGTTACAATGAATGTGGCCCCTTTTGTAAACATGCTGTTTGATATTTGGCCAAAAACTTTTTATAGCTGTATTTTCACCAAGATTGGTGACCTTTTGCTTTTCCAGAGAAAAGCAGCTTGTTGGTTGGTTTGTTTTACAAAGCAATCTTGCATATAATTCCTAAGGGGAATCGTTTATTTTTATTCCTTCTGTAGCCTTTCTTTGTCTCTAATACAATGTATCTGCTAAATTTACTGGGGTGGAGGTTGTCGACTACTTTCCAGGGGATGGCTCTTCCTGCTCCTTCCCGCCATCCCCCTTTTCTTAATCTCTTGCAGCATTGAGGCTTTTCAGGGTTTTAGGGGTCATCTGGATTATTTCCCCATCCCAAACCTCTCTAAGGCAACTGAGTTGTTCTCAGCTTCTTGGAGATTTTTCAGTGTTTTGCAGTCATGGATATGAGCGAGTATAAAACTGTGTGAAGGAATGAATTAGAATAACTTTTTCATTCTGCAGGATTGGACATCAGTCTTATCAATAGTTTTTGATCTGATTGAATGCTTAGTTCAGCCAGCCTCCTCTGCACTCTTGTACTAGTTCAAAATCCTTTTGTGCTTGTCCCAAAGTTTGAAATTTTCTTCTGAAATGTGTTTTATGCATTTTTTTGTACTAGCAGGAAAAGAAAATTTCTATACAGGTATTGGACCTATCCACATGAATAGGATGGGGGATATAATTTTCAGCTTCTGCCAGGCTGATGACACCTTGCTGTTATATACAACCATCTCCTGACATTTTTGCTTTAAATGCCATCTAGCTTTCTGAAACTGAACACGAAGGAAATGAAGCCTTTTGTCACGGTATTACCTCTTTTGATGATTTATGTGATAGGTATTTCTGTGGACTGTTTTGACAGTTCCTGCACTCAGGGTCAGCTTTGACTAGCTGCTTTTTTGAGCTATATTTTTATGAGACCACTAAGATTTTTGTGGTGATATTATAAGAATAATTTTGAAGGAAACTCTCCTATCTTGCTGTATGGCATAGGTAATTATCTCTGCATTTGTCTTGCATCTTAGTTTATTTAGATGTGTTATGACTGCCCTCTTGGATTTTTAATTTCYTAGTTTTTTTTTTATTTTAGGAAATCCTATGTCATTGTGTTGTKCTAAGAATCAAATTAGTTTTAGTTTTCCTTACAGATTTTCTATTGCTTTCCTGGGAAGCAATTTGCAGAGAATCTGTGTGGAATTTTTGTCCCCCCTCTTATTATTGTGTTATTTAGGTCATTAACTTTACTACCAAATAAGAAAACCATTGTGCTTTTTTTGGTTTTAACCTATTTCAGGATGAACGCTGAAGTTTCCTCTTATGTTGTCAGGCTGCRAGGCACCATCAGGGTACCTACCCAGATAAACTCCATCACCAAGTTGTGATGCATTCCTTAGCTGATGGTCTGATCCCTGGGGACTTGGAGTTCTGTTTTGTGTCCAACAAGCAGATTACCTGAGTTTATAAAATATATAGCAAGAAAAATTATGTAACTTCCATATGCTTGTAAAGGTTTTGGAAGCGCCATTTCTCCTCTTGCCTGCTTAGTGGTTTTTAACATTTGTCTGTTTAAAATCAAAAGTAAGGCAAAACCTCACTTAGGGATAGTGACAAAAACCAGCATAAATTTTAAAAAATTAAATCCCTTGGAGTTCAGTTAAGTGAGACAGTAATTGTTGTAAACAGGATGAAGCAATACTTGAAAAAAAAAACAACCCGCACAAAACAAAGAAAAGCAAACCCACCTGTGACAGTAAGGAGTGTTTAAGGATGTCAACACTGAGCAAACCACTRTTACAGGTGATGTGAACTATACTGTTCTAAAACTTTAATTTAAACATTGGTTAGGAGCTCCAACTACAGTGTGATTTGAAAAAAAAAAARGRAAAAAAAAAAGAAGAAAATATTCCTGACATTTTATTTGCTGTTATTTAAGAGCTTGGGCTGATGGAATCTTTTCTTTTTTCAATTAGCAGTAATTACAAAAATATACACTGTTCCCAGAGCTCTGACTTCACCTTGGCTTGCTTTAACTTCCTGTATCACCCAGCCGATGCTTTTGTACCACTCCCCATGCTTGACATGTGCTTAAGCTTAGTTTGTCATCTGGGTCAATTATGTCAAAATATTTTCCAATTGAAGTTTCCTCTGCTTTTCCCCTCAGCTCTTGGCTGTGGCAGCTCAAACAGATTAATGAGGCTTGGAAAGGTCGACTGCTTTGCTTTGTGAAGAGCTGTCACTGAGTTTTGGGGAGATAGCTTAGACTTTTGATGGGGATTTCAGTGAGCAGAAGCCTGAAATAAGAAAGCTTGGTGACTCTAAGTAGTTATAAGCAAAACATTTAAGATGAAAAATGCAGAAGCATTGTGGTTTTATGAGGAACTTCGGCAAACATTTGATAAAATTTCTAAAAAGGTGCACAGTAACACATTTACAGTGACGTGTTGATTAGCAGATAGTGAAACTAACTGTATTTGTAAAGTTGAAAATTTTTTACAAAGGTTAACAAATTGAGATACTTTGATGAGCTCTTTTAATCCTGAAGCTACCTGCATATTTTAGTCAACTAAAAATAAAACTAAGGCATTCATCCATTCTTACCATAAGTTTGCCAAAAGTAAATGTGCAGGCAGAAGATGATTAAATATAATCCTGTCTCTATTTCCTTGTCCCTTCTCGATTACTTTGCAAGATTAATTTTTATTAGCACTTAGTTTCTCTCTCACTCTTCAAGTTACCAGTGGTGGAATGGGATGTTGCTGGAGGGGTGAAGTCTCAGCAGCCAAATAGGTTTTGCAGCAGGGGTGGCTAATTTAACGTGGTTTTGCTGTATGATTTTTGATCCCATGTGGATCCTGCCCTGGTGGTGCCAAAGGCACTCTGAAGGCACTGGGGCATGCAGTGAGTTTAATTCAATGTTTCCAGTCAGTTCTCTCTGCAGTGCAAATACTGGCTTCTGTCTTGTGTAAAGAAGCCCCAGACGATTGTCACTGAAGTTTGCTAGCCAAGGAAATGGCAAACGTGGATTCTGAGGCATGCCAGTAAAGAAAATTGGATATTGTATTTGCCTTTACAGTCTGACTGTGCTGCTTCCAGCAGCTTCACTGCAAGGATTGGGCATGACATGAGCAGTTTGCTCCCTTAAATACTTTGGAGCCCACAAGCACCTGCTGAAATTGAAGTTTTTAAAACCCCAGACAGGTGTCAACAAGTTTTTAAGGTCCTCTGGAATGCAGGGCAGAGGGAGAGGAAGTGATTAAAATGGTGCACGGAGCTCAGCCTGGGGTTTCCTTGTGCTGAGAAGCTGGGAGTGATGCAGATTAAATCTTTAAACTGAAAGAGAAGTGGGCTTTATTCTTAACTAGCAAATATAATGCGCTTTCTGAGCAAATATTTTTCTATGCAGCGTAACCAATTACCAAATCACACATGTACAACCTCTGCCTTAGAGAGAGCCTTACTGTTAAAATAAAGGAAGTCTCACTGTTTATCTTGTTAACTCGCTTCCCTGCAGCCGGCCTGAATCATGTGGTGCTTTGGCTTGCCTGTGGGAGGGACAGAATAGCTTTTTGCCATGGAGATTACAGTGCCAAAAGACTCAATGACTGAGTCTCTTCAGTGTTATAGTAGAGCATAAGGCTGAAAGAACTGGGATTGATCAGTCTGGAGAAGAGAAGGCTTAGGGATGACCTAATTGTGGCCTTCCAGAACCTAAAGGGAGCCTACAAGAATGACGGAGAAAGGCTTTTTACAAGAGCATGTAGTGACAGGACAAGGGGGAATGGTTTTAAACTGGAACAGAGTAGATTTACATTAGGAGAAAATTCTTTACTGTGAAGGTGGCGAGGCACTGGAAGAGGTTGCCCAGAGAAGTCGTGGATTTCCCGTCTCTGGAAGTGTTCAAGGTCAGGTTGGATGGAGCTCTCAGCAACCTGGTCTAGTGTGAGGTGTCCCTGCCCAGGGCAGGGGATTGGAACAGGATGGACTTTAAGGTCCCTTCCAACCCAGACCATTCTTTGATTCTATAACTGTATCTCCCTTGCATTGCCAAAATTGGAAATAAAAAAAAAAAAAAAATGCTTGTTTTAACTCTATGAAAGAGGTGTTGGTGGGGTGGGATCAAGCTTTGCTCCTCTGAGCTGGGTGTCTAAATCTCTCCTGCAATCTTAAGAGAAATYAGCACATCCAGTGAGGTGCATTACACCTGAGAGGTAAATGTCTGTCTATCCAAATCAGTTAGTGTGAATGTCTAACTCAGATGCAGATGTATGAGTGTGGGCACTGAACATTGCCCTAGGAACACACTGTGAACAGTTGAAAAATAATTTTGGCATCTCCTGCCTCTTTTTTTTGTTCTTTTCTTTGAGAGATTCACAGTACAGAGCTCAGTTTCTAGAGGCATCATTTGAAATTAAATATTAATTATGACTGATATTTTAATGTCTGTTTGATCACTTCTACTTTGAAGATGGCAAAGAAGGAATTGTGCGTTATCTTGTAATAATCTAGAGTAATGATCTATAGGATGTGATACAAACTCTCTAGTTGGATTTTTAAAACACAGGAATTGTATTCYGTGACTAACATAGTTTATTGTGTCTGTGTAAGAGCCCAGAAACTGTATGTGAGGTTATCAGAGTATTTCTGAAGAGACTAAACTGAGCTGTATGCTGGAGAAGTCTGGAGCTGTGTCCATATAACTTGACAAGCATAAGTGCATAACATGCCTGATTGTCAAAACAGTAAAAAAAATGTTTGAGGGAGCTCACTGACCAAATTTCCTACCCAAGTGGCTACCCCAGAATTTTCAGGTGGAAGAAACCTGCAARTGGTCTTAAGCCCTGCTCAGAAAAATGACTGATTCTCTTTAACTTCAGGAATAGCAGATGCTTCTTTTGCAGTTTAAAAACACTTCAAGAACTTCTGTCAAAACCATGTGTACACAAGCTTATCTCATGCTGCAGCATGTATRCAGGGGTTTTATCCTTTGTGCAGTTAATCTTTCAAGACTTCATTCTGATAATATTTTAAATGTAAGGAATTTTCTTTTCTTCTTGCTTTTTTTAATTGAAAAGAAATAAATTAATTAAAATTCACCCAATCCAGACCATAAAGAAGTAGGTGGTTTCATGATACAAGGGGGATATATCTTAAARATGGGGATGGGGTAGTCTTTTAGCAGAGCATGCCTGCAAACTGTCTCTACTTTGAGGCTGAATAAAAAAACCTCAGCAGTATCCAGTGGGCCTGAATTGGCAGATTTTTTACTGTCGGTCTGGACTCTAGCTCACTAGTGGTATGCTTATATGCATGGCTAAGCTACAACTACTTCTGCCAATTTTCTGCTCCAAATCTTTTGCTGCTTTTGGAGTCACTGTGCAAATGACCAGAAGAAACAGGTTTTATTTCTTCACATCCATTTATATGGAAGATGACTTGTTGCAGAAGGGAATAGAGCTGTGCATCATTAAACTGGCCCATTTGTTACTAGCACCTCTTGGTCAGTGTGATCAACAGCTATAAACAGCTTTTAAAAGAATCCTTATGCTCACCTCTGGGCCAAAAATGATCTTTCAACAAATGTCAACTTGCTGATTAAGTCAGGCTTGTGTAATTTGATTTTTAAAGCATTTAGAAAAGCCCTGRAAAAAAAAAAAATCTCTCCTGGTATTTCTTGAGTGGCTTCCAAAATCAAAGCAAGCCTGCTAAAGGTTTGTGAAAATGAGAAGCTTTATCAGCTGCCAGCAGGTGACTTTGTGGTGGCCTGTAGACTCCTGCAGATTTATTGTTCAAATAAGAGCTGCCATCAGTCTGAGCTAAAGGACAGCACAGGTGCAGACAGGRTAAGGCAGAGGCTCAGCTCAGGTGGGACCAGAACTCACCCAGTTCACTTGCTACATCCAGCTTCTTTGAACCTTTCTAGTTTTTGTGTTGTGGTTTTCAGTGTTTGCATGAGATGAATTGTTCAGCAATTCCTCCTCTTCTGTGTGTGCTTTGTCTTACTTTGTAGTCTTTTCCTTTCTTGCCATGTGAAATAAGAATTCCAAGCCGCTCGCACTAAAAACCGTGACACTCAACTGCAGTTCTGGTATCCCTCGTGAGTAGTGAACTAGGAGACCTTCAAATCATGAAAATTCTCCAYGAAGAGGCACAGTCATTAATATGTAGTGGTCTTTCACCGGGGGTTGCTGCTTAATGAAGAGAAAAATGGAGAAAAACTTCATGTTGAAGCTTACAGCAAAAGCCTGCATTTGAAATAATTCTCTTTGGAAACATTTTAAACAGTATTTATTGCTTTGATGTTGCCTTCATCATATTTTAATGCTTAATTAAAAATAAAACTCCATCTAAAATTGTATTGTACCTTAGAGCTCAAATAGCGTAGTTTTAGTTGGTGTTTTTTTTGTTTAAGTATTTCTTTTGCTAAGACAAAAGAAAATGTCAGGCTGTTTGATGTTGGGTCGTACAAGAGGAGCACRCTACTGGCACTGATGTGTGTGATGTTGGTTTCCATGAGAATACTTATGTGAGTGAAGATTACTAATGGGAATAAGGGCATCAAAGAGAAGGTCCACAGGCTCCAAGAAAAATTAGTAAAAGAAATCTCTAATTGTGGGTAGAGTCCACAGCAGTTTCTCAGTGTAACAGCTCAGTTTAACAGAGAGCTGGATAGCAAGAGAGGGCTGTGCTCTTGTTCCATAAGGGTTTGTTAGGGCCGTGCTATCGGATTCCTCATCTGCACTGAACGTGATGAATGGCAAGGGCCTGGAGCAGCTGGGCTGTCTCTGAGCTGCAGCCTGTTCCTCGCTAACTGCTGCACACTCCTCATGTCCGGTGTCAAGAGCAGGAATAGGCTTTGTGTTTCTCTCTCTCACCTTGTTTGTTCCTTCTCTCTTTCCTGCATTCTTTGGTTTTGTGTCTGAATAATTGTTTCCAYGCAAGTACCCACCAGACTCCACTTTTGCAGTCGTTGAAGGCCTCCAGGTGACACTTTAGCTACCTCAGCAGTTGCTGTAAGGGTGGATGATGCTGAAAGAAAACAGTCCTAATTGTATCATTTACACACAGTGCTGGCTCTTCCAACCCTTATCCCATGGCTTTGACCTTTATGGTACTCTAGGTCTGGCTGCTGCAGTATCTCACCTGGTCCTTTGGATAATGGACAACTCTTTGAAAATAAATAAATAGGAATAGTGGCTATACCTGGATGCTTTGCTGATATTCGATAACTTGTGCTTTGCTTTTCAGAGGATATGTTTTTCCCTTATGTAAGCACAGGTGTTTTCTAAGGATGCCAGTGTCATGGTAAAGTCAGTGCATTAACTGTTACTGCAGGAATGAAAACGAGCGCGGAGAGGGCAGACTGCAAAAAACAATGTGCTACATTCTTAGAGTGATGAATCTGTGTTCCACCGACCTGGGAACAAAGTCCAGATGGTCCCATTCAAAGAGGGGTTGTAACAGAGACTCTGTCACTGCCAGTGTATAAATGTGTCTGCCACACATTCCTAATTGTAACATACCTGGTGTTTAAAGCTGCCTTACTCTCTGGGCTGAGTGTTACCTGAAGGTACTCCCAGCTGGGAGGTGGTTCAGTTTTCTGACCCTGAAGGATGTTGTTTCTGCTGGTGAAATTACAAGGACACCTGTTCCCTGGAAAATAGATTGAAGCCACTGGCTCTTTTCGTTTAGGGCAATCATCCTTGGTTGTGGCTGCAGGTCAATGTTGATGCAAACCAGGCTGAAGTCAATGAGCCATTACCAATCCCAGGAGAACCTGAGGCCCATTAGGAAGCATTATTTAAGCAGCCTATCCTCCAGGATATAGCAGAACAGAAAATACTCTGAGAATTCTCCATTGTTTTACTTTTTATAATTGTAAGTACTTGTTCAAGGCTTCGATGCTGACCCTGTGGTCTCCAGTCTGTTCCTGGTGGACAGGGCTGTGAGTATAAACAGACAGCACAGCAGCTGGCACTCAATCCTGCTTGGCAGTCTCAGGAGAGGAGCAGGAATGTGAATGAGCTCAGACACTGAACAGCTTCCTCGCTGGGGATAGGTTTCAGGTGTRCTGCAATGACAGCTTCTTCTTGCTGGACCTGCAGACTGTCAGGTTCAAAGAAGTGCTGTTAAACATTGGTTTAAGTCACCATTGTGGTGCTTGGTTGGACAGGATGCACATTGAGAGTGCAAGTAAATGCTTTACTCTGATTTTGGCTGATCTGCAGCCCCTTGTTGCCGTTGATGACCACTTTTAAGAACCTCAAAGCATTTATTTTTTTGGTTAATTCTGTTTTTCATGAAGGTATTGGGAAAGTATTAGGATGAGAGGACTAACCTACGTGCATAGTTACATGCATGCACAGTACTGAAATAAATGGAGAAAGCTTGGTACAGGTAGAGGATAAATAAAAATGCACCAATAAGACTCCTAAATGACAAATTCTCAGAATTTCTTGTAACAGAGCACAACCAATATAACACTGGCAGATTGTCATTTTATAAGCAAATGTATCATGCTTTTTAAACTTTTTAATTTTCTCTTTTGCAGGGGCCTGAGTTGATGAATAAATACGTTGGTGAGTCTGAACGAGCTGTGAGAGAGGTGAGAAAGGGYGGATAATGTTAGATGTTAAGCTTTCTTGGATTTCAAATTCTGTTATAAGACTACCTTTTGAGTTTTTCAAAAACTCCTTCTGGTGTAAGTTTAAAAAAGATAAAGCAGCAGGGATAATTTGTTTTGTTTKTCTTTCTCCTGCATCAGCCTAGTGAGACACGTCAATCTTGGGATCCGGTAGCAGCTTTTACTGCAAGCCTGTATCATGAATAACTTTAAAAAAACGGTTTTAAAATAAAAATACCCCCAAACAAGACAAGCCYGGTGTCTGTTATGTGAAACTGTGTAGCTTTTGAGGTGTGCAGGGCGTGATAGTRTACTGTAAACAGTTTCCATCCCTTAAAACTGGGTGTTTCATTGTTTTTTCTAGATCTTCAGGAAAGCGAGAGCAGTGTCTCCTTCAATTCTTTTCTTTGATGAAATAGATGCCTTGGCAGTTGAAAGGGGAAAGTAAGTAATCCTGTTACAAAAATAATAGCCATTATTTCCTGATAAATTACTCTTGCATTGTACAATCACAAGTTTATTTACCTTTCTAGAATTATTTTATTAAATATGTTTATTCTTTATACAGAAGGGTAATGTGTGACTTTTACTCAAGCCTATTTGACTTGGCATAAATAGGTAAGCTGGTGGAGTTCTTCCTTTCTCATCTCATTAGCAGGAATGATTCTACTGGTTCTCATGCTCTTTGGCTCTTTTCTGTGGTTTTACCTTGCATGTATTTCCAGTAACTAACTCCTTTCTTTTCCCAGGGTTGTTGCACTGGCCTAATTTGGTGTCTCCATCAAGCAAACAATATGATCATAAGCTATATAATACACATTTTCAAGGAGACTACTCATATGCCTGAATTGACACGTACATTTAAACATTTTGCCAGACTGGGAAAAACTTCATGAAAAGATTTGGGAACACTCATGTCCTTTCATGTGTGACATTAAGAAGGGATGATTGTGCAAACAGCTAATAGTAGGGGTTTTTTTTAATATCCTGCTTTGTGATGATTCCAAGAGATGATTAGCTCGTGTCTGAAGTAGGATTATAGTAGTTTTTGGTTGATACTACAGCATTTAAGATTTGAGAGTCTCTGTAAGTGGACTTTCTTGGGGGATACCTTCTTATTAAGGACATTTGTATTTTCAGGAAAGTATAACAGGTGTCATTTTGATGTTTCAGTGACATAAATAAATTGTTTGTGTCACAGGAGGTGGCATCACGTGTAGCATAGAGCTGCCATCTGACACTGCTAAGAAATGAATGTATTTGCTGTTGAAAATGCAAAATCTGGTAGAAGATGTTTTCTCAGCATCCTTCTAATGTGCAGTATATGCAGCTGCGAAACCTATGAACTTCCTAGAAGTGCTTTGCACTGAAACACCTGGCTGCTTATTACAGCAGAGAAATTGCAAAATTGTGTGCTTGAATCAAGCCAGTGGAGGGGAAGAAAATACCTTCCCCTACTGCAATTGTTAATGTGTTTAGCTTTCAGAACCACCACTTCATCAAGATGAAACTTCTTGGAAGATTAAGCCATAATACATTGTAATCAACCTTTTCACACAGTGCCCCGGAGGTGTTGAGTGTTTGTTTGTTTGTTTGCTTTATTCTTTTAGGGAGTAAACAACCTGATTTTACCTTACCTGGGACTGTCTGTGGGGGGTAGCAGGCCTGGCACAGCTTGCTGAAGAATGTGGTATGACCTGCTGCAGCCGTGTTGTGCTGGAGACATCTGGTTTTGGAGCTTTAAAAAGAACAGGGTGGGACACACAAATATTTCATTGTCAAATCTGAACCAGATGGGAGGTAAAATATGTAGCGGGTTCTCATAAAATTCATCTGAAATTAAATGGTGTAGGAAACCAGACAAGGCACTTATTAGAAATGGCCCTTTTTTTACAGGCTGAGTTTGCACAGTAGGAATTTGCAAATGCACTAGAGATGCTAACAGTTTGTGGCCTCTGGAGATCCATTTCCTGTACTATTACTAACCATGCTGAAGTTTTCAAGGAAACACCTGTTTATATTGTCTCCCTATTCCCTCTGTTGGCTGAATTAGTTTTCTTTGCCTTGGCAGTGAAAAACACTCTGTGATACAGCTTTGTAAGAGGTTTTCCTCTTGGTTTAAATCATTGCTGGGATGCTGTGGGCTTTGTGCAGAACGTGCCACATTCCGTATCTCCTGGGTAGGGAACCTCTCTTGATCCTACCAGGAGATGTCCAGAGATACAGCGAAGGTGTGTTAAGTTGTGGGAGGAGTTTTACGGATAATTCTGATCAAAAATACAGATGTGAAATAACCTTGAGTAAGTTACTTGATGCTTTTGTTCTTCAAAGCACTTTGCCATGTATTCATTAACGCATTATTTAGATTTGACTAAAGCTTGTGGGTTTAAAACACAAATATTTTGCTCCCGACCTTCTGTAGAGACCATCAAACAATCCCTTCTCAGCAGCAGGCGCGTATGTACTAATAGACTTTGTAATTAGTTAGTGTACAGGTAGATCAAGAAAGCTGAGGAATTTTCCTGTTTGGACCATTTATTATAATTTGTTGTGTGGTGGATTCTGTCACTGCACAAGCCATTACTCCATGGCTAACACTTGTAGTTGCATTCAGTTATGCCGCAGTGTTTTATTTATTACACATTCCCAAGCCATAATTCCATAATTGTAATACATCTAATACTCTTCATAATCTAGCTCTCATGTAGCAGTTTTGTTTTACAAAATGTATTTATGTATGTTTATTAAATAGAACAAATAATACTTTGAAGTCAGCAAAAAATATATTAACTGACATTGTTCATTGTCAAAATGTATTATTTGGAAAAGATTATTTCTTATCCGGCCTGCTTAGAAGTGCCATATGTTTTATCGATATGAACTAAGCTCCTGGATTTTTTTTCTTGTCTGTGCACACCCTCCCTATTTTGCATGTAGGCAACACACTAATACATATTAATCAAGGAATTAAGAATGTGGGTTGGATACATACCAGGGTTGAAGGCAGTTTATGAAAATATARTCCTGCAGCTCTGAAGAAAAATAGTTCTACGTAAGGAGCAATTGCTCGAGAGAAAAGTCTGATGATCCTTGATGCAAGAAGATGAGAGGCTGATTCTGAATGGACTTGAGTTTCCAGTGTGGTTGTGAAGACATATAAAGATACTTTGAGCTGTATTCATTTTCTGCATTTTGTTCTGCTACACTAAGCTTCTAATGCTCATGGAAGATTTTTCCACCTCTTTCTGGTTTATGTTGAGATGCTAGAGTAAGTTCAGAGAGAACTGAAAATGAAACATTAGGGGCTAAGTGGCCTGACTGTAGAGAAAAAGGGGGGCATTCACCATAACTGATTCTAAAGAACAGATGATGAACCTGCAGCAGCAGAAAAGATGGTAGAAAGTTAGAGGTGTCACAGTGAGGCTTGAGTAGGAGGAATGGTTGAGATAGGAAAAGTTTCTACAATTGTGCACCAGGAGAAGTGAACCACGTGATGCAGCTTTTCCAGTGCTCTGTGGTTCTAAGTAGCATTTGCTTCCAGGAACAGGTTACAACTTTTTCCTTTCTTTCTCCACACTTTTGAAAGGTGTTGTTATTTTTTTGTAGGACAGATTGCATTGAAGCAGGACTGGTCCAGATACAGCAGTGTGTGAGCAGGAAGGTTTGCCTCGAAGTAATCCCTTGCCCACACAAAGCTTGGGAGGCTTTACAAATTGCCCAGCTGCAGAGAGTTATGGGTATTTGTTATCCTTCGATATCCTGACCATGTAAAACCTAATTCTTCTGGCCATTAGGGGTTGCCAAGAGGGAAATGGCTTGCTAATTAGACTTGAAAGTGATGAATGAACGTGGGTTTGTGTAAATGCAGTGCAGACAGTCTGCTTGCTGAACTTAAGAAATCTCCGTGCTTTGGAAATGGGACATTGTTTATATAAGTAGGATTTTTAGGATTTTTGGGCAAGAGACATAGTTATTCCTTTTCTTGTTTTTCAGAAGCAAAGTGTTTTCCCCTTTAACTGCAAGTCACTATAGTGTAAGATGGGAAATGCTGTAGACTGCTGTAAAAGACACTGAGAGATTCTGTTTTCCAAGAGGGAAAAAAATAGAAAGACAAGGGACAAAATCAGTACCTTGCATTTGACTTGTGGAGGCCAGAAGAAGTTGGTAGACGAATGTTGCTAACCTTTTCGGAGTGGGGGTAGAATGACAAAGGGAAGGGACTTTGGTACCAACTCCCTGAAACTACAACATGATGCTGCTTTTTTTGGGAAAATAATTTTATATGCTGGTGGGAGGATAGATAATTTAAATCCACGATTTAAAATACTCAGAACCACTGAAAGACACTGTTTTCACTTCAGGCATTAAAATATTTGCAGTCTTAAGTTTTGAGGCTCTCAGGCTTCTAGAAGAAGCTCTGAAGAACAGCAGCTTCTCTTCTGTGCTGTGCTACCTCTGCTTTTAACAGGGACAGTGATAAATCTTCTCTTTTTAAACTAAGCTCTCTTTCTGGAATATTTTAGCACATATTTATTTATACTCTACTCTTGAACATATCGTTGTGTTTTAGTATCTGTGCGAATTCCGTGGTGCGGTGCGCAGTCTGACATGAAGAAGGTCAGAGTATTGCATCCAGTAATGAAACCCACGGGCTGCACCCTGAAGGGATACAGCAAAGTGACATTACATAGGATAGAGGTTCTTGGCAGAAATCCACCTTGCATGGGGTAAATTACCAGTAGTGGAGCTGGAGGAGGTATTGTCACCATAATATTTCTCATGCAAAGGCAGAAGAACATGGCAAAGTATACCTGGAGGAAATGGGGTTTCCCTCACTGTGATTGTTGTGAGGGACCCAATTCTTGTTTGGCTCAGACAAGGAACTTTATGTTTCTGGCGTCTGTTGGCACTGGTGTCCCTGAATTGGGGAACATCAGCTGATTCCCTGCAGTATCTGAGCTGTGTTTGCATGTGATGGAGAGTTGAGGCATTCAAAACTTTTGTGACTTCTTTAAAGTTTTGGAATTTAGTATCCAAACAAATGTTGTCTGGGAAAAAAGGCTGCATGCCTAATGCCATCTTTTTATTTTAGGCCTAGCAAGGAGTGGTGGAAAAAGAAAACTTTTGAAACAATTGAATTGTACAAGTAAAGCTTGTAACCGGTTTTGGAATAGCAATTTTAACAAATAGCATTACCCATAGTTTGTGTGTGTATACAATAAGTGTCTGCAGTCACTTTAATTTTAAAACAAACTTGTTAGTGGTTTTTTCTATCAAGAATCCTTTACCACAATCTGTGTTTCTCCCTTTTTGTTTACAAACCCCAATAATTTGTAACTTTGCCAGCCTGCATTATAATTCTGGTATTTGAAGCTAGTAGAGATTTCCATTTGTATCAGTGAATGCAGGACTGGATCCATAAACCCTTTCCTTGAAGTCATCATTTTAATGATATACAGGAGGGACATAATGGCAATTAAAATTTATAAACAGTGAACCTATTATACATAAATATTGCTGTAATGAAATGAAATCCAGTCTAGTTAGTTACTTCTAGGTCTATAGTACTTCCAACTTAAACTGTGCTTGCTTCCCTGGTAGACATGATTGATTACAGGTTTAAACTTGATTAACTTCCAGGAATGTGCAGAGGAGAAATGCTGAGAAAAACAGAATGAAAGGAAATGGGAAATTTACTGTGCTTGGTTTGGGGTTTTTTTTGGTTTTGTTTCGTTGCTTTTTTTTTTAAGGCAACATCAGTGTTAACAGAACAGGAGAATTCAGGATAGCATCCTTCCTGCGTCAGCCAGACAGTGCCAGGGCCAGCTGGAAGCATGGTCTAATGTCCAGCTTTCGTGGATGCGCATTTGGAATTAGTTGCAAGCAGATGGAAATAGGTGATGGATCACCACCTAGGCACTCAAGGATTCGGAGGTGTGTTTGGAGAAAGCCCTCTGGAAGAAAGCCTGTTGATTCCAAACCTGTCTCAAACTGGCTCCTTTCCTTCTTTTCTCTCCTTTCACTGTTTCATTTTTCTGGGCCTACCTCATTAACTTTTGGAAGCTGCAATAATGAGAAATTTAGGCAAGTGGAAGAGGCTGGTCACACAACCGTGAAGGATAATTGGGATGTGTCTGCAGCTGTCTGCAGGCCATTTGTTTCAAAGTCACCTGCTGACAGCTGAGCACTGTTTCCTGTTTTCACAAAGCCCATCATCATTTTAGGAAAGCTTGCTTACAAGCTGGAGGCCACTCAAGGAGTACTTGGAGATCTTTTATTTTTCTGTGCTTTTCTAATTCCTTAAAAATCAAATTACATGAACTGCATTTAATCAGCAAATCAAAAGTTGGCAAAACATTTTGGTGTGGAGATGACCATGGGGATAAATACTCTACCCTGACTGAATTTCCCACACTTGCCTAGGCTTCCTCTGGAGATTTTCTTTCCGTGGTATACTTGAATTTTGCGCTTGAAAAAACAGGGAAGATGCGAAACAACAGAGTGGGTAATAATTGATACAGGTGCATACAGAATCCAACAGCATCTGATTGTAGGGTGCTGATGGAGGGAAGGGTTTAGGATTATCTTCTTGCAGAGTCTTTCTGATCCCACTGGCAGGAAGATTCCCTGCCATGGAGAATGTTTCTTATCTGAGCACTGAAGGGGTTTGTGTACTAGTGTGTTTTTGTTTGGTTGGTTTTTTTTAATGAATAGTGAGGCTATATAAGTGATAATACAGAAGATTTGCATGTATATCTTTCTTAGACTTTGTAATAACATCCAAGCCTGTAGTATCTGTAGTGGTCTGAATAATGCTCATTGAAGTTGTACCATGCATGTGGTACAACATTCACAGAAGTGAATTTGGCCCAGTGTTTTAATAATGGAAGAGCCTGCTTTTTCTAACTGGCATGGCAGTGTCCATTATGCTGTACAAAATGCCCCAGTGATAGAATTTTGATGTGAAATTTGATATCTGGGAACATCCTGCAGTTTTTCTGGTAACGCTACTGGAGTAGATTACTTTAATTTTTTTTTTTCCCAAATGCTGTGGAAAACCTTAAACTGCCAAAGCTGTATTTCACCCGAGTTTGTGAGGGAAAGAAATAAGAGAGTGTGACAGTTAATTATGATCATGGCAGCTGGATTGAAAAGCCGGGCTTGGCAGGTGCTCCTTGCTGACAGGTTCCCCCTGCAAAGCCCTGAGAGAAATGTCAGACTCAATAAAAATCCTTCAGACTGTGCGAGCGAGGCGGCTCTGGCGTGGGAGTCTGCTGGGAGGGGGCTTTTGTATTTCAGGAACCTTTTACCCCAGTAGTTCATGGAGAGGTGGAGAATCCTGCCAGGAAGGTCTATTTCAACCTGTTTAAATTTTTTTGATACTGACCATTTTGTCATGTCAATGAGTTTTACGTTTGTTTTGATAGGAAATTATTTCCAGAGGTTTCAGTGCAAGAGTTATTTGAGATGATACCATGTCCACAAGCATTTTTAAAAGCTATAAATTTTGATTATGATTGCAAATCTTTTGTTGGGGGGCGAAATAATAAAGGCAGTTTTTATCCATATGTAAATCTTGCCTGATGGGACATTTTGGAAAAGAAGGTGAGCTGTACTCCCTTCTCACAAAACCTGCATTATGGATTTCAGCTATGTTGGGATTGATTTGTCTGCAGTAATTTATCCTGGATACGTCTCCTGGGGTCTGCCTCTTTGACCTCACGGCTCCGCCTGAGGTAGGGTCAGCTGTGCAGGAGAGGGGTCCTCCCAGACTTCCTCCTGCTTTTGCAGCTTCACAGTTGCTGTGATTTTAACAGTGCTCAGAATATTATTGTGGGAATATTCCCTGCTTTTCCATGACTACAGTTTAGCAGTGTAACTGAGTTAAGGTCCTGATTCTGAAGCCGAGGTGTTCAGACAGGCTTCAGTGGCATGGAAGTCCGTGGTGGGATGGAGTCACTGGTCCTCCTGTACAAAATTTAAGTGGTGGTGGAGACTTAAATACATTTTGCGGTGAAAATGACATCTAGTGTTGGAAAGCCAGTGAAATGAGTATTTTTTTAGAAGTGTTCTGGATGGTCAGATGATGCAAATGTATGTTTACTTTAGCTCGCAGTGGTGGTGCTTACCAAATTTCATCTTGGGGTGAAACTGCAGTGACTGCATTCTCAGACTGTTTTTAGTTTTCAAATATTAAAAAATCTGCTAGAAAAAGGATGGGGGGAAAGGAAATTAAATAAGTAAAAAYGTACAAAACAAGAAGTCGCTGTAAAAAAAGTGCCTATAGCAGGAAGGGTAACAGATTTAAATGTGATTTCATACATCTGGTTATGTCTGGAAACAAAATCTTCTTGGCTTGAAGATCTGTATAAGCTAGTGAACTGTATGTACTTCTTGGTGCAGTGATAGGATCGGCCTGTGGTTGCTTTTATATCCCTTGGAAGAAGTATGAGAGTGGCTTAAGGTGTCCAGGGGGAAATTTTGGTGCCCACTGATATATGAATCCAGCTGGCTTGAACAGTGATTGGATAAGGCCAGAGGAGATAGAAGTAAAAGCTATGGAGAGCCCTCTCCTGCTATACTGAATTTGGAGCCAGTGCTCGTGATCTCTCAGTTCCATCAGACAAAGGCAGAATTAATTCATGTTAACTGTGAGTCTTTGGTAAACTGTAGAATGCATGATTTATTCTGCCAAAATGTGTATTGGGAGTGCCTTTAGCCAAAGTAAAATACCAATAACAGATTTGTCTTTCACATTCACTATGGATAGTCTTACCTGCCAGGCTTCAAGAAGCTTCTCCAATGGTCAAGCTGAGTGCCTGTGCAGAAGTGCACATGTGCTTGGTCTGAGACTGGTGGGACACTTGCAGGATTAGCTGGAATATCACAAAGAGGAGGATATCTGCCTCTAACTGACGTCATGACCATCTCTGCGTTTAAAAACAACATTGAGGACTGTAAATAAAGAGGGGTTGGCAAAAAATTAAAATAACACATAGCCTGGTGTGTTTCATTAGGGCAACACAGGAGGTTACTTGGAATTCTCAGGCGGGCTCCTCTTTGCTCACACGTGTTTTGTTTTGAGGTTGAAGGTATTTCTGGTTGGGGCACGGCTCCCGCACACCCGTGCGCACATGGCCCTGCGTGGATTATGTGAGGGGCTTAGCTCTGCCTGCCTGGATTTGCAGGCAGCGTGTTGACAGGAAATTAGTTTGTACCAGGACGTGCCTTTGGAGGACTATTTCCAGGCAGTTGTGATGATGACATCAACGTGTGGAGGTCAGGTGGGGGGGGGGGGGGGGGGGGGCAGGCGAAGGCAGCCCCTTGGCTGGAAGTTGGTTTTGGCAGTGCCTCCGTGGGACTGGAGGGTTAATCATGATTTGTTTCTCTGGCTGCTGTTTGCGTCAAAAGTCCGGGCAGCCTTAATGAACGTGGCCTGTGTTAATTTGAAACCCTTGCTGGGAAACCATGGGAAAGTGGAAAATCGCATCCTTGCGTGTCACCCCTCAAATTAACAGCTTGGGCAGCACCGGAGCTCTCGGAGCGCTCCGTGTGGCTCTGATGCAGCTCCGAGCAGCTGGGAAAGAGATCTCTCCCTGTGCCTGCCTGGGATTTTTATAGAGTATCCTGTTAAGCCAAAAGCTCATTTATTGTAGACTGTGTGCTAAAAATGGTGCATTGTGTGACAGCTTAGTGAACTATGTAAATAAAAGCACCGATATTAGAAATCCGTGGTGTCATAGGACCTAGGCATGTCATCACTTGATACTGGTTTTATTATTGATATTTTTTGCATGCATGCACTTAAAATTATTTACTTCACTTTTAAGAGATAATAATAAAGCCCYTAATAATGTCCTTGGAAGCCCCCCWCATTGTTTGAGCTGTATTATCCCATCTGTTATTGCCTAACTGCARTTTTTTGATGATGCCCTAATTGCATGAAAGTCTTTGCAGTGTGCATTCTCCTGTGGGAGTTTTCTTTAGAATTAACACTTCTTTAATGTGTTGTGCGGGTTTTGTTTTTCAAGTCTGAAGCTCGTAAGAGAAATGTTTATACTGGGGAGAGATGTAATATCTGTTCCAGCCACCTCTCTTTTAAACCAAATRTTTCTTTTTTAYTTTTTTTTAAGGAAACAAAGAAAAGTTTAGCATCTCCTCSAAAGTCTTCTAGCTTCAGATCATCTTATATAATGTTAACATTTTGGTCCCAGTCTTATAATTATTTTTTACTTTGCTTTGCRTTTTCTTGTGCTCAGTCTGTTGGGTATAAAGTCGAGTAAATGTGAACCTCATGCAAGATGGGAGGCCTGAATCCCTACTGAGACTAGCTAATGTTGCAAAGTTGATTTTAATTTCCTTTAAGCTGTGTGTCCTTCCAAAAGCATCTGCTATGCATGTCCAACACCTGAAGTGTTTTATCACACTCAGCCCTCTATAAGTCAATGGGACTGTGACCCATGGGTATGTTAGAAATGCTCTAATATGGCTTGGGAGTTTYRAACATGGCTGCAGAAATCCCAAAMGCTGACGACCAGGTAACCSAAGTCCCTTCTCTAATATTTCTTAGCAACCTAAATACTGTGTTAGCCAACATTTAYTATAGCTCCTTGAAGATGTTTTCCAGACTGGGTGTGATAAGTCAACTGTTTTGCACTGGAAAATTACAGAACCAGTTGTAGGAYAGGAACGTTAGGGAATTTATTTGGCGGAGAGCTGTACACCAGTGATGGAGCTATTACTGTTGCTCTGCCTCTAGGACATCACTGGTAGTGGATGGCAATGCTGCAGCAACATATGTGTATAATAACTATRCAGCTGTATTTGTGTGTTCTCTATCTGTCGGAAATAATTGGAGCCATTTTAATATATTTAATATGTTTATTTTTGGAAACTAGCGTTTGTCAGGATGATTGTACTGCACTTCTGTGTGTGTGTAGGTGCCTGTATATCTGTATAAGAATGTGAGAGAACTTTTGGAAAAGGACTTCTAAAAAATTTGAGATTAAAAACTTACCTTAATTCTCTGTAGATCTAGCCTTGTTTTAAGTATCGGACTTCTTTTTGCTTCTTACTATGAAGTTTATAGGGATCCAGGAGAACTGGAGAGATTAATTCTTTTAAATTGTATTGAAAAGAGCCTATTGAAGGGTAGAGAAATGAAACCTTCCCCTGTGCAGCAGAGCAGGGACTAGCCCTGGGAGAGCAGTCCTGTTGGTGAGAGATGCTGTAGGTGTGTGCCTGTCATCCACAGGGGAAGGCTGTATTGGAAACAACGAGGTTTTGGTGTGCGCCAAGAGCAGGATTCCCAGTTTCTGGCAAAGGAGGATAAAACCCGTATTTTCGGTGCAATCTCCAGCTTCAGCTTCTCTGCCCCTGCTCAGGAGAGGGAATACTTTATACCTTGTCTCCTTTGGTTTTTTCCACGTTGGTGATTTCAAAACTGGAGTTTTCAGTTTTTTCAGTGTTGGGTTTTTTCCCCTGCTATCTGGAAAGTTAGCTGAGTTAAAGGACTGACAATGCTATTATGAGGCAGTTGGTCAACACTCAAATTTATTCTTATGTGTTGGAGGGAACATAAAAATGTAGAGCAACTCTGCAAAACACATAACAGCCTAAGTTTTTATACTGTATAGCGTGGTGTAAGATCTCACTTGGATGGTGCTAAAAATRAAAGTTTGTCTGACTAGTAAAGAAGCTGCATGAATTCAGTTTTCTTAAAGATGTTTATTCCAGATATCCCCATTGTGTTAAGTTCTTTCCAACCTACATTGCAAGGCAATAAGTAAAAAAACCCCAAATCTCAGTTGTTTTGCTGGATACCAAGAAAACCTATGGAAGCCTAATTCTCKGATTTGGTTTTACTCATTTCATATCAGTGATACTGTTTCAGAGATTGAAGGTGAAAATAAATATCGTGAAGAATTAAGGCAAGAAGATGAATCCTTGCAAATTGGAAAGAATAGTGTATTTTTTCCTTTCTCCGGTTTCTGGGAAGGGAAAGCTAATGCTTTTTGCCTTTTTTTTTTTTTTTCTGTAAATCAGCTCTTCAGGTGCTGGCAATGTAGCAGACCGTGTCTTGGCTCAGTTGCTGACGGAAATGGATGGGATAGAACAGCTGAAGGACGTGACAATTTTGGCAGCTACAAACAGACCGGACATGATAGACAAGGTACAAATAGATGCACTGTCTATATCCTGTTCTCTTGAAAAGACCAGATTTTGGTATAATTCCATCCTCTTTTACTCTCCAAACTGTTGTCTGATCAGTTTAATGATGAAGAGTAGAAGTTTGAAAATGAAGACAAGGCAGAGGAATGGTTCATGTCCCTCACTTTTTTTTCCCCTCTACAGAATTTTTAACAGAAAAAAAATGTTTTATGGTAGCCTTAAATATCTGTTTCCTAGAAGAAATTTTCCTTAAATCAAGCTCTTTGAACTTGTGCAACAACATTTCTGTCAAACTGCTGCTGTGGTTTCTGCTTCTGTTGTGTTTGTTTATGCAGGAGTTTGCTGGAGTTTGTTGGTTTCATTAGTTACTTCCTTTCAAGGATTAAATATCTCAGCAATTCGATTTCCAACTGTAAACAGAGCAACTTCTCCTCAGATCCTACAGCAGCTCTGCTGGCGTGACAAGAACATCTCAAGTCTGTAAAATCTGGAGGGTTGTAACACTTACTGCAGAAAACCTCCAAGCACAAACCCAACCCAGCAGCCCTCTAGAAAATCCACTTTAAAGCTGTCTACCACTGCTGTGTCTTCTCACAGCTAAGTGCAGTAGACAGATCAGTCTGAAGTGATCTCCTTTAAGATATGTTTTGTAGTTTTGGTAAGGTTCTTTATTCCACGGCTCTTCGCCTTCACAACATTAATGAATTTGATGACAAGTTAATGAATTTAGTTTTCACAATCTTTTTAGGGCTTCTTATAAATTCTGTGAATAATTCTCACATTTTGTTTCTGAAATAGTCTTTTCTGTTTATCTCGAAGAGTTCAGGCATAAAATACATGTGAAACGTATATGTTTAAAGTATGGTTTGTATGCACATGAAATCTTGAGAAAAAAACTTGCATTTTAGCTCCAGAATACGGCCTCTTTTGAACTGAAGGAAGCCACACAGCTGATGGAGACCTGACAAAGGCTTACTTAGAGCTTGCTTGTACATTTATCTGTGATCTTACCATGGCAAAGCAGAGCTAGCATGAGTAAAAGATAATAAAACTCATCAGTGAAAAATGTGTTTATGCAAAATTGAAACTTTCAAGATTTCACTTTTGTGAAATTTCAGTTCTCTGTCATTTCCCCTTTTGCTGGATTTCTCCTGGGCACACAGTGAGTGCTGCTTTCTCATATTTTGGTTTTTATTTGACTGAAAAGTTTTGATTTTGGTATGATGCTTAAAAATTTAATGTCTTTTGTACATATGAATTTTATAAGGGCGGTGAACTTTTAAGAATGCACAATGCAGTTTTGTTTAGATGCAAACATACCTTACCTATTCTTTCCCCAAACACAGCTAATAGTCTTCACTCTAAATATTAGGAAAAGGAAAAAGTTGCGTGAGGCAGTGCCCCCCCCAGTAGCAAGCAAGGAATTTTATTAGCAAAAACCCATGAATCGTTATTTTATATATATATTTTTTTTTTTTTTACCAAGATACAATGAGGGGAAAAAAAAATTATAGCAACTTGGTAGAAAGCATTCACATAGCAGAATAGCAGAGCAAAAGTTCATTAGTCTGGAGGAAGGGAGATTTTAAACTGTGATTTAAAGGGACTAAAGAATGGCATTTGAGTTGGTATTGCACACATCATGCTTCGTCCAGACCACATAGGCTGTGCCGAGGTCTTGTTCTGGGTCCATGCAATATTTGCAGTGCACAAGTTGTCCTTTTTCCCTTCCCTGGAAGAAAGAAGACTGACACCAGAAGGCATTTGTGCTTTGCTAATGGGAAATCTTTCAGTGTGGGCTTTTAGTTTACTGTGTGATTGGTGATCCCTTTGAGAAGGTAGCGTTTTGTTAAATTAACATTTTATATGGAAACAGTCAGGTATGTATAACAATAAGTGAGTATCCTGTGTTCATAGGTATGTATGATGACTATACAGTAATTTTTAATACATGAACTTTACATATGGTATAAAAGTGCAAGGCAGTTTGTGTTCTGGGAAAATGTCTGATACACTTCTTTTGTGACTATTCTTTAGCTTTTCAAGGCAAGAAATGCTTGAGGAATATGTGTTTTCTAAGGTTTATATGCATGCAAAATTGGTAAAAATCCATCCAGCATCTTAATTTATGTGGCTTCTGCTTAACTGACAATTATGTGATGATTAATCTCTTGTAATTTGAAAACAGCACGTGGGAATATCAAATGTAAGGGTATTCCCCAGAGCCTAGTGCAGACTTCATTACCACTGCGAACACTACAGTACGTTGCTTTCAGATAGTGAAAAGATTTGAGTCAGACTTTATACAAAGTTATGAGTAATGGTAGACTTGTTTTGACTTGTCACTGACGTCTATTAATAACATATTTCTCTAAGATGTCATGATTGTATTGAAATATTGTTGCAACCTCAAGTTGTGTCTCATGTTTGTGTCTGAGCTACTTAGCATCTCATTCATGTGATGCTGGAGAGACTTTGGAATGATTTCTGTTTTCTGTAAGAATACAAACCCAGCACGTACTGTTTTCAGCTATGTATGGTACAGAAAGTGATTTCTCTTGGAAGGGAAATATTCTGGAACAAGATGTTCTGAACATTCTTTGAAAGTGATACAGAAACAAAACACTCTGAGTCAGTAATAATAGTAAAATCTTTCCTTTTATTCTTCATTCTATAAGCAGAATTGATGAGCAATAACTGGAAAAACTGCTTTTTGGTTTTGGTGACTTACCCACTCAGGAGTGATTTTCATGCCTAAAATATGTAGCAGTAACTTTATGGAGCTGCCTATGATTCAAAGCCTGTTTGTATTTTCCTAAGTATTAGTTGTCCTGATGAGAGATCACTCATATCCACATAAAATATTTTGAACCCTCTGTATAAATTGCTCATCTTGAAACAAAACGTTCTATCCAGACATATATATGAACAAGTTTTCAGGTGTGGTGTGGCAGATTTCCATGGAAGAAAACCTAGACCAACTCATCAGGATTTGTGTGTCCTGGTTTCTTTTCTCAGTGGAGCCTGTTTTCCTGGTCTTTTAGTGCTGGGCTTATTTCTTATGTGAGAAGGGTGAATTGCTATCATTACCTACCCATGCCGATATCTTTTTTTTTTTTTCTTCCTAAGTAGAGTTTCAAACTCCATTAGCAAGGGTACAGCGTTGGGGGGGAGGGGGAAGGGAGACTGCCAGATCCTCAGRGACCTTGGTGAGTGTTTTAGCGCAGGAAGCAAGATGCACGTTGCAGCATCCGATGGTTTTACCTCCTGCTGGGTCAAATTTGAATGTCAAACACATTAGCTGTGATGTAAAACACGAGGCGCTGAGTGAAGTGATGGTCCGTGGTACTGGATGACATCCTGGTGCTCCTGACAGCTTCACTTCTCCTTATCTTGGGGTGCAGAAAAGACGTATCCTCAAATATGCTATTTGCATAAGAATGACAGGATGTGATAGGACAAATGAAGATTAATGGGATGCTGTGCTGTCAGCATTGCCCATTGTCTCGAGATTGATGATGGTCTGGATTTTGTCTGCATTCATGGGCTTCAGTGTAGTTTAAACTGGAAGCTGTCATGGTACCTTGAATACCGAAGAGCTGAATCTTTACGCAAATGCTTTATTAGCACAGGAGGGCAGTGCTTGGCTCCGCATTTCCAAGCATCCTGCTTGTTGCTATAAAAACGTGTATTTGCATATTGTGCCAGTGCGGGGGATTTTTCCTGCCTCCTTTGACATGTTTATTTATAAAAACTTCCTGCTCCTTAGTCTTCCTCCTCACTTTTTTCCTCTTCCATCACCTGCAAGTTTTGCTGCTTCTTATGTAAGCTTTGTTGACTTCATTCTATTAACCACTGGGTTTGAATTCAGCTTATTTAGTTTARGAGTCACGTGGATAACACTGAGTTTTCTGTTCTGGTTGCATGAACAAAATAAAACAGAACTGCAGCTGATACTCTTCCTAGCAACTGCCAAGCTTGAGGAAAGGGACTAAAACTCCCTTCCCCCACAGTTCAATTGGATTTGAAGGAGTCTTCTAGTCAGAGAAATCAAGCAGAGGTTTATCGAATTGATCTGCCCTTCAAAATGTTGATTACTCTGTAGTTATGGGACAATCATAATTTAAAGTGGCTTGTTTTGATGAAAATAAAAAATGCGTGATAAAACCATTTGKCAGAATCAGTAAAGAAATTATAATTTCTTGCCTGCAGCAAAAGTGAATAATCTTTCCTCTTTAAAAACATCAAAGTTCAGTCTTTCTGAAGGCTTATGGAAGAAATTCAAATATTTAAACTTGCAGTTTTACAAGTTAAAAGGAATAGGAAAGAGTCTTGCACATTTATTCACTATTGCCTGGAAATGTATATGTGCTGTTACAAAGMAGATGATGCTACAAGCATATTTAGCAGTCAGATGCAGTGGCACAAGCTTACCTCAGTACCACGTAATATATTCTCCTATTTACATATTTGCCTGTTTGTGAGTTCTGTTTTGGCCAGATACATCCCACTAAAGGTTATTCCTGTGTTACAGCTTTGACTTGGTAGGATTTCAGTTTTCCCAAATATAGTATAGGACTGTAGAGTTGAAAGCCACATAATCCATCAGTCATGTGTCTTGCAGTGATAGGATATGAGCAGAGTAAGGAAAGGGGAATAAGTCTCTGCCTGTCATTTCCCAGCAGTGCAGATTTCATCCAGATTTGGAGGACGGGACTGGGTGCTTTTTAGAAGGAAATGGTGGAGGAGCACTTAACCTTCCCACCTGTTGTATTCTTGTGATGCAGTATTTCAGAGTAGGAATCAAAGTGTGGGAATGCAATCACCGTGTCTCTTCACACTGCCRAAGCATTAATTATTATTTTTTTACTGTAAATGCTGAAATGCCTCTCAGCTTGTCAAAGGACACCCCTCATATTCTTGTAWAGCCCTGGGATTAAAAACAGAGAGTGAGATTTTGTGGGTCTCCTTTTCAGTCAGGCAGCACCTAGAGCATTTACATCATCTTGCCCAGGTGCAAGTATGGTTCTTTGAAATAACAGAAGATGTGGGATTTCTTTTGAAGACAAGGTTGTTCAGGAGCATATAATAAATTTTCAGAAAATGAAGCTTTAGGGAAAAATGATATCAAACTACATGACATTGAAGAGAGGATCTSATATTCTAAAGTACTTTCACAATTTTGGCACCATCACACTTTCCATCTCTGGTATGCGTTTGAGTTTTTCCTCTTAATTTTCTTAAACCTGCAACTCTGACTGGGGCAAAGAGGTGCTCTGGAGAGTACCTGTTACTCAGAGGCGCAACTTTGCCTTTATAAATATCAGATCTTTACACTTTAGGGTGATTAGGAGCTTACTAAGTTTATTTTTAAAAAAACAGGAGAACGGAAGAGAGAATGAAATTATTTAAAAATTTTCACCCGCCAAACTGAAATGGCTGAATAGACACAGTGGATGAGCAGTGCTGTTTACTGGCCAAGACTTCCAAGTTGATGATTTGAGGCTGGATTGCATAGCRGAGCCATATTCTCTAAAGGACCTGACCGCTCTTAGTATGCAGAGGTGGTTTTGRGGTTCATATACATATGTATAAAGTACCTCTTTAAGTCAAGAACTAGGTTTTAAGATTCACCTGAATCTCCCTCTCTCCCTTCCCTTCCCCCACCTCCTTCCTCACAGATGAAAACTTTGTTTTCTCTTGAGTACAGCAAATAAAATATTTCCAGGTGTGCAAAAGTGATTTTTGTTTCCAACTATTCGATTGTCAGAGTGTGGAGGGCTGGGTAGTAAATCAGCCTTAAGGCTGCTATGGTTTTAAAAAACAAAATCTTAGTGGTGACAGCTGAAGAGCACAGTGACTTTTTCACTCAAGATTTATTACTTGCCTGAAAAGAAAGGTTGGAGGGAAAACTTGCTGGGCTGCATATTTTCTCCTTTAGCAGATATACTATAAGGCCAGGGTAAGTTGGCTTTATTTTGTCTGTRAAAACATACATCCAAACAATGTACGCAAAAATATAATAGTTTTMCTTCAAATAGAACAGAAAAGTCAATACACCCTCTCTTGTTCTCTATAGCGGAAAGCATTCCTTACGTCGGCTCAGTCGTGTGTTTTAGCATCACTGATATTTTTTATAAACTTCTCTGCTGCACATGCCAGAAAATTTACTTGAAGGTATCAAAGTGTATTTATTTCATTTGGAAAAGTACAGAGATGGAAAGGTAAAGGCCAAAGGCCAAAGTTTGTTCTTATTCATACCTCCTAGACTCACAAAGTCCAGCTAAGGTACATGGGGTGCTATCAAGCCTCTGGATGAAGTGGGAAGTTGGAAAGGCTCTCAGATTYGTGTGTGTTGTATAAATACCATCCCCGTTCCATGAGTCTTAACTGTGGCAGCGGGTGTGCTTCTGGGGTTTGTGGTTATTTTTTGTTTTGTTGCTTTTGTGTGTGCCCTTCTTCTTTAACAAYGACATGGAAATGACACTGTATTTCTAAGATAACGTGGGAACATACGGGGTTAAAATGAATATTGCCTCTAAAAATGAGGTGCATGTAGACTGGGTGTATGTTCCATAGCGTGTTGAGTCTTAGTGTATTGAATAAGCTTCATTAGGATAGTGATAACAATTAAAGGAGAGACATTCCAAACAGTCCTGKTTTTTAAATATTTATGGGAGTGACACTGGAAAGGATGTAAGTGTAACACTGTGAGCTACAGAAGCTCCAGTTGTGCTACTTGGTCTGTAGCCACGGACACATTTAGGGCTTGCTTTGCACTTGGTCTTCTGCCCAGCTTTCCTCTTTGTGGATGCAAAATGCACAGTATTTGTCTAGTTTTTTGTGTATGCTATATTAAAATAGCATTACGGAGGATGTTCTGTTTGTTGCGCACGCATGAGTTAAGAACTGGCGTGGGTAAGATTGTGTGTACGGTCTTAATTCATTCATCTTCTGTGTGTGYATCATAATGCAGTCTTTATTTACATTAATTAAAGATGTATGCATCGTGCACGATTAATTAAATTGCATTAATTTAGAAAATTATTTTTGCAAGTCGTTGTGATCACCTCTACTTCAATTACCATAATGCTCACATTTCCTTACTTTTGAGGGCTTTGATTTATGCTGTTTAAAATCAGATGATCCATCACTAGTTTCTGGGGGGAATAATCAGATTACATCATTTGGTGTCATAGTGAGATCTTCGTGGTTATTAGCAGTACAGGACTCTCTAGGTTGTCCATAGAAAACTTGTTTGCTTGAAATAGGTGCTAAATTGACAACTTTGCTGTTTTTTGTAGGGTCTACTCTGCAAGAATGGGTCTTTTGCTTGTTACCCAGGATATTTTCTGACAACAAAAGAGTACTTTTCCCCAGTGTCCAGACTCATGGTTTTCAGTGTGTTCTGTCTTCATATCAGCCTTTTCTTTCTGGCATCTTCTTTCTCCTTCTTCTCCTTGACTGTATTCAAACATCTGCAGTAAGGGGAGAGGTTGCTTAACTGCTGTCATTTTGGGACCCCAGATCTAGCATGGCCTGCAGACTCCTTGAGCCTTGGTGAGATCAGTCTTTGAGTGGGCAAAACTTGGAAAATGTATCTGCAAAATGTCAAGAAGCCTCACAAAGCTTTTTCAAGTTGACGTGTTTCAAGTCCTCGTAATGTGGTCAGGTTTCAAGACCTCTCTCCAAAGGTTAGGGTGAAATAGTTTTATTTTTATTAATTTTTAAATACTGTAAATAAAGCAACATTTTTCCTGGTCTCCTCATGCAACAGCTGAAATGTTTTGACTGGAGCATTACAAAACAAATCAGTCTAAGGCAGCCAGCCAGCTTGGAAAGGACAAGAAGGTCAAAGCTCGGAATAGCATAAGCTACTAAATGGATTATTTTATAATATAAAATGTTGAGTGACTTCTATATTAACTGTTGATACTTATCTCTCCCCTGATAGGGCAGGAGTTGTTCCAATAAAAAGGGAAGTCGTGGTGAAATAGAAGGCCCAGCATTGTACGTGTCACTGTGTCGGTCAGAACCAAGGGCAGCTTGGGAGGATGAGGTGGCCAGTGTACAKTGTCATTATTTGGTTGTACACTTCAAGGTCATGGCCTTTTCACTTCTCATTTTAGGTTTAGGAAACCTCTCAACTTCAGAGCCTTGTGATGAGCAAGTTGGAATACAGTCAAGCTCTTTATATTAGTAAAGGACTCTAAAGAGCTGCTGAATTTAAGGATTAGCTGATATGAACTTATTTCTCAGCTAGGACATTAGTAGTCTTTTACTTAAGATTCCTTATGGATATTAGATGCCATCATTAGTGCTTTTAGTTGTTAGAACCATTTTTTTGTGAAATTTCTACGGGGAGAACTAAAAATAGGAGCTCACAGGCAGAATTTGCAATAGCTGTTTTTAAAAAGATTTTTGTTGTGTTGAAGGACATCCAGCTTGAAATTCTGTTTGCTCCATCAGTGATGAAAGCTGGATGTCTTGCACATGTGACATATGTACTTTTAGGGATAAATGAAAATACCATTCATGTGCAGTATGTACAACAGTGAAAGACAATAGGTTTGTTCAGGAAAAACAGGTTCTTTCTGTAAGATCCTAGTTATTAAAAAAGAATTCGTACCATCAAGGTAAATGCAGTACTATAATATTGTAGCATCGGAGGAAAGGGAACAACCTGGAGGTCACTGATTAATAATACATCATTTCATAAGGTGTGTGGAAGGATTGATGTGCACTGAAGTGCAAAGCTAGGGCTCTCTCCATGTCCCAGTGAGACATTCACATCTGTGAACAGTGGAAATTTGGTGGATGACTGCTCAGATYGCTGGATACCTCAGGGTTGCATATGCATAATAACAAAATTTGGGGTTTTGTTTGAAGYTGTGTAGATTTGATGTATAGGCAGCTGTAAGAGTTGGCTCAGAATCAGGACAGTTTGTGATGTTTTTGRGATACCCTAGAAAAAGGTGTAAATGACAAGGTGATTGAGAGCAAAGTGTCTGAAAGCTCAATGAGTATTTTGATTGAGTGGTGCCAGGTAGGGCTCAGCAGTTCTGGAAATCTGAAGTGACTGCTGCTTTTGGGGGTCATGTCTGTTACATATTCTTACTTAGTTGAGGAATTTAATTAAAGAGGGTGTAGTCACTTCTTCCTTTGTTTTAAATGTAAGCGTATTCCCTCCATGGCACATYAAGCTTTGTGCTGCAGAGAAGCATATACCAGGTATACGTGCTTTGAACACACTTTACAACAATATTCTCATTGCTGTCTACAGCATCTCCTTGAAGTACTGTTCCCAGTCAGGTGTTGGAAAAGGTGATTTTGGGAACTGCCCTTTTGTTTTGTTGATTGTGTGATACTGTTGTATGCAGAATGAAAGGGGAGTCAACTATTCCTAAACAGAAACTGTTTTATCCCTTTGATCATTCTTGCTTCCCTCCTCTGAACTGTTTCCAGATCTGTTACATCCTTTGGGAGAGAAAGGGACTAGAACTGCACGCAGCATCCAAGGTGTGGGTGCACCATGGGTTTGTGTGGGTGCATAATGATGTTTTTTGGTTTGATCTTTACCCTTTTATTAGCGGTTCTGAATTTTTAACACTTGAGTTGCTTTTTTGACTGCTGCCAAGAACCAAGCTGGAGCTTTCATCACTGTCTGTTAAAASTAGAAGTGGTAATGATTCATCTCATGGCACATCCGTTTATATGGGAAGAGAATATTGAATTTCCCATGTTCGGAGCTTTGCCTTTACTTACATTGAACGTTATCCAATTTCCAAGTCTTGGACAGTTCTTTACCATCAGTCTTCATCCCTGTTGCTTTGAATAACTCTACCATCAGAAATTACGGCTCCTATATGACACAATTATTTTGGTATTAAACCTCATAAAAGAGATGGTAATTTTATACAGGAAAAATAGATGAGATGAAGGGGGTCTGTACTGTGTCGCAATAGAGAGGTAACAGGAAAGGCCTCTCCCCTGCCAGTACACGCTGTTATCTACAGACAGATCCTGACAAGCATACTTGGACTCTTATTGAAAACAGAGGAATGAGAGATAAAGCATCACACAATATGCCGAGTTTGAGGGAATCTGTATTCCTTTGCACTGTTGTGCATTGGTTCTGGAAAGGAAAGGGAGAAGAACCATAAGCATGGCACTGTTTTTGGTACGTGTTGTCAGAAATGACCATGCTAGTGAGCTGCAGGTCCTGGTGTTAATATCTCCATGGAATTAAGTCCTATGACTGAGAAGAAAAAAATAAAATAATAAAAAAAACAAACTACAGATCGGCTTCAAGCAGACTGAGAAATCTATTTTTCTGCACAAAGCATGCTTTCTGTTAGAACTATAGTACACTAGGATTTTATGCTAGATTTATTCAAAATAAGCAATTAGAAGCAAACCAAAAATTAAACAAATCTTAAAGAGAATGATCATTCTAAAAGAAGTTTGTCTCCCTACCACAATGTACCTTGTTATTGTGTGGAGAGCATAAGCATGCCCGTCTGTTTA
The DNA here is from genome assembly GCA_018881555.1 of Amblyornis subalaris. Classification (NCBI taxonomy): domain Eukaryota; kingdom Metazoa; phylum Chordata; class Aves; order Passeriformes; family Ptilonorhynchidae; genus Amblyornis; species Amblyornis subalaris. Next base: position 1,247,136 of record JACAXG010000007.1, read on the forward strand.
TAAAGAGGAAAACAGTGAAACAGGCAGTCCCTGAGATTTAGTAGGTGGTAGGAAAAAAGCAAACTGTAAGGAGGGCCGTGTCTTTACAGTAGGCAGCAGTGCACACAGAAAAGTGCTGAGTGCCAGCCCAGTCTGGGGGAAAACACACCTGACAGTGGTAMAGAAAATGGAGGGATCACAGCATTGGGTCTTGCAGAGCGCGCGTGCTTCAGACTGCAGAGAGCTTAACTCTGCTTCAGAAGTTGTTTTTCTTAGCAGTGAATACTTTCTGCAGAAGTCACCGAGCGAGGAGAGGCGGCGTTAGCCGGTTTGCAAGGCAAGGCTTATTCCATTACAGAACAGGGAGGCACGTGAGCTATGTAAGCAAGAACACACGCCAGGGTGTGCGTGTTCATCAGTCAGCATGTGAGGTGTGTGTAATTGGCAAACGCACACCTTGGAACATGTTCCTGCACCTATAAAATGGCCATTTATTTTAGTTTTATTAAAGAATGTTAATGCCATGTGCTAGCTTACAAAATTCTCTTTTTTATATGTTAAATTGAAACACTGTTCTTTCATGCATTTAATACTGAAAGTGTGTTAAAGTCTTTAAATACCTGTGTTAGTGCTTAAGTACTAGTTTGATTTGATATCTGAGCTTCTCTGTTGTCTTCATGTACTAATGGTTCCATTTGAGTGGGTGTGAGGAAATGTAACTTGACTTCATCCTAGATTTCCCCATTGATTCCTATTCCTTGTGCTCCTCTGAGCTTCCTCACCTGTACTTGGAAACAATGCATTTTGCAGGGGAGCTGGAGTACAAACCTTATTCTTCACCCAGAAAGACTGGCTACAGAGGACATTACTCTTAAATAATGGTTTGATTCTATGTACCAGCAGGGAGGTATTTTATGATATTGCTTCAACTGTCTGCCTGCTCTCCAAAAAAAGTGTCGTCAAGTGATGGAAGAGTGCAAAGAATCAGTGTGACTGGAAATAGGTTGTGCTTGCTGCAATTATGGCCAGTGTATTACCTATAGAAGACTGACACCTTAAAAGACCTCTGTCTCCTCTGTGCTTCCTGAATAAGAGTGATGGAAACAAASTGAAATAGCTGTAATTGCTGTAGGCACTGTAATTGAGGCATTAGCTTTGGTTCTGTCACTGTTTCTCCAGACATTGCTGATTAACATTCACAGAGTACAAAATTCTTCCCTCTTCTATGACTGTGCAACCCCACTGTSTCTGAAGAGATTTCAGAATTATGGCTGAAGGGGAAGTCTTGTGCTTTCTCTTTTCTGGGTTCCTTTTTTTTGTTGTTGTTGTTGTTGTTACTTGCCTTTCTAGCAGCCAAAGCAGGGAAAGGCAAGAAGCCACCACTGAAGGCCCTAGATCACATGCGAGATTTGTACAAGACCATTTACTGTCTTTGTAGATAATAGGACTCTGTCCTGTCTTTGTTTTTCATGTGAAAATGAGTATGTTTCACAGGAGATGCCACATCACAAATAAAGAAACTGTCTAAGCAGACACATTTCCACAACAAAGGCATATTTTGACGTGATCTGCCAGCAATGCTGTGACAGAACACAAATAATGTAAGCTCTTGGAAAAGGAAAAATATTAATTGGAACCATTAACCTTCTGAGACATTGAATACATTTTGAAATAAATTATTTTAATTGGCACTGTTCTAAGAGAAGAAAAGTTGTGGTTTGATTCAGAATCGCCAGAATTTGTGTACCTGGCATGCCACCTGAAGTTTTGGGCTCTTAGAGAAATCCAGACTCATTATTCAAATGGCAGCCTGGTTTGTTTTGGTTTTTTGTTTTTCTTCTGTGGTAAGATTTCCATGGGTTTACATTTGATTCATGTGGATCTATTCTCATAAAAATACTGATACAAAAGAACTTAACCTGGAACTCCTTCAATCCATGCTCAAACTTTTACGACTGTTTTCTTTTCCCATAAGCTAAGGATTGCATTTGTTTCCAACACTGGAATCATTTATGTATATATTTATGTGTACAGCTTTATTGTAAAGCTGAGTGTGGATTTGAATGTTTGCAGGATTGGAATTTTAGGAACTAGAAAAAGGTGACTGAAGTCAGTATCTGATTAGGCAGAAGTATACCATGCATACAAACTGGGCTGAAACAATGGTTGTTTTGGCATCTCTGAACCCTTTGGGTTTTAACATTGTCTGTTTGTATAAATATAACATATTTAAATAATAATTATAGTAATATAATCACTTGTTTTTCTACTTTTCTCCAATAATAATGGAGTGAAGTAACTATGTCTTGTCAAGTAACTATGGCTTTATCAAAGAAAAAAATTGAGAAAAAAYCTGTGGACTATAAGGGTTCTCCCACTTGACCAAAGATGAGGGGGAGAGTGAAAATGAACCCGGTGCTTTCTCAGCAAGGTGGTCCTGATGCCCTGGCATGATAAGTTTCTGCATGTGCAGCCTGTGCAGCTCAGTCATCTTTTGCAGACAYGCAAGACAAAGCTGGTTTTCCTAGGAGAACTATTCTTGTATGGAACATGAGAGTAAATCTCTTGATGCTTCAATTTCAGCTTTGAGCTGTAGTGATATGTGTCTAAATGCTGGCTTGTACTGATAAAAACATTCTTGGGTTCGAAAAAACCCACTTAAAGTTCTGTCCTCATCCACGGTGTGGTCTCTTCCAAAGGGKCAGTTGGTGTAATCATTATTCCCATCTTGATTCCATCCTTTCGGCATCACCAACCCATTCAGCCCTTCACCAAATATGTGCTACCCTGAAGGAAATAAAACAACCAATRTGAGGGTCCTGAAGGTGAATTTGCTTTCTTTTGTTTGTGTGTTTTATTGGGGTATGATGAAACAAAGACTTTTTTATAATATAAAATATTTTTGTGGCAAAATAGATTGTTGTGATGTTCTCTCTTGYGGCAGAATATAAGGGTAGTCTATTACTATTCTATATTTTCTTTGGGTTTTTTAATAGTTGCTTCAACTGTGATTCCCTTTTCTTTTAGAAGTAGCTGTTGTACCTGATTCTCTGTTTCTTGCCATCACAATGGTCCTGGGCATTACATGCGTTCGTTTCAGTAGTCATCTTATTCATGCACATGAAATTACTAAATTTTCTGTGCCTCTTTATCTGAAAATTAGCTAAAGAATGCTAAATATCTGGACACTTGGTCTAATTTTATTTCTTTAATCATAGATACCTGTTATCTCTAATTCTCTAATGTCTTTATTACCAAGAACTGGAAGAAGAAACACTGAACATTTTGAAAGTTTTGTGCATGTGTTTTTAAATTACTCTTCAGGTTCCCAAAACTTGGGATCAGCAGATGGCAGTCAAACCAAAGTTGCATCTCTTAGCTTGCACAGACATTTCCGAATACCATGCCTGTAGGAGAAAGTGGGAAGGGAGTTGTGTCAGAAGAGGTGTTCTTACACATTTTTAAATAGATATAGGTTTGTTAGACCTCAGAAAAGATGAGCTTTGATTTCTGTCTGTCTGGGCTTTGCATATGGTATTTGTTTCAGGTCTCTGGACTGGAGAAGCTCTTGAATTTTTATTTTTTTTTTTACAGCATCTGTGGATGTTTTGAAAAGAGCAAACTGGTGATTAGGTTATCTCTCTAGTGTTCTAGAAATTTGTCTATTTAAAAATATTTTCTTATTCCACGTGTGAGGGAAGAGCTTTGATTTTATACCTGGAGCGTCTGTCTTGCTATGGAGTAATGTGTTTTTTATTAATCAGTTTGGGGTTTTTTTTAAATAAGAACCATACGTTTCTCTAATTCATGGTGGTTAATGCTTATAAAGAAAAGAATTTTTTTTTACACTTGTAGTTTAATTATTTTTTTTGTAGAATATCAGCTAAGTGGCAGAGGACTATTCAGTATTACATGGCCTTTTTATTGACRTCCCGTTCTAAATAGTTGTGACACTTGTAAACCACTACAGCTGTATTTAAATTGTTGATGGAGTAGTTTCCGAAATCTGCACCTTCCATATGACACAGTTATCCCAAGGCTTAGTTGCTGAAAGCATGAGAACTGAAAGGAGTTGCAGAGTTCAAAGTATCATTATGCATTTATTCTACTATTATTTTATTATATTTTCGTGTTTTTCACTTTACAATATGTGATTGAGCTTCAACCTTTGCTTTTTTTCATTTATTTTGCAAATTCTGTCTTCTGTTGTCTTCTGTCTGCTATTTGGAGGGGAGGGGAAAAAACCACCCCAGTCGAAAACAAGCCAACAAAACAAAAAACTTTGTGGGAAAAATACTCAAAGGTTTTATCATGAGTCAGTATTTTCAGTTCACACTTCACATCTCCCTTTCCCCTGGAGGGATTAACACTGCCTATTAATTGAAGAGCACAGTTTATACTGAGCATTATTTAACATATACTGGTGGAATTACTGTATTTCCTGTTTTGTATGCACAATAATAGGTTTCTGAAGAGTTGCCTTTGTATAAATACCTCACTGACATTGTAGGCAAGTATATTCATGTCTTGGAGTAAGCACGAAAGAGTAATGTGTTGGAACACTGCTAAAGAAGGAAATCTCTTTGTGTTTCATAAATGATACCCCTAAAGCCTTTTAAAAATCTGTGTTTTTAAGTGACAGCTCTGCAGTGGTTTTGTTTCTTTACTTTATGTTATTCTGGCTTGAATTGGCTCTAGTAAAACATAAAGGGAAAATTGTGGCTTCAGCAAGGAATCTTCTCTGCACCTGGAGTGCTTTGCCAGTAAGCCTGAAATGCTCTCATATGGAGTAGCAAATCTGCAGAATGTGTCAGTGTTAAAAGGAAGTGAAAACTTAATAATAAACGAGCTATTAATGCAAGTACAAATTTCCTTATATGTCTCTTAGTCCCATTTAAAATCACTTGCAAAAAATCAGGGGGGCTGGGGGAGCCCGGGGAGTAAAGGTTTTCACCAGACTTTGTGTCCAAGTTTTGTCTGTAGTGGTTGTGGGACTGCACAGTTCTTATGATGGCCAAAGCTGATAATACATGGTGGAGATCAGGTCAGAACTAATTAGGTTTTATTATCAAAAGTCATTTGCTAATGCTCACTGACCATCTGGTTAGTTCTGAAATTTGTTTTGAGTCTCTAGAGAAGGAGAAAAAGATCAGAGATAACAGTAATAGCGACTTTTTCCACATGAATGTTGAAATTCATAGAAAATATTTAGCCTCTGTTAAGGGGTTGTAAGCCCTCTGATAATGTTTATATTTATTATTTATTTGCTTAAGGTGCACAAAACTTACACTGGACTGTATCACTGATTCTGTTTTCTTTACCTCTTAATTAGTTTTTACCATATTATGTAGGCATGCCACTGCTCTCCAGGATGCGTGAAGTGGTTTCTTACATTCCAAAATACATAGAAAAAGTAAGAAGTAGGAGGATATTTTTGTCTCCTTCAAATTTAAGCTGCTAGCTGTAGCTTTATATATTTGCGACTTAAAATCTCTGATGAAAATACTGTAATAAAGAAAACCCAATTTGTTTTTTTGTGCTCTCAGTTTCACGTCAGTTTTCATCTGGTCTGTAAGTGACACCCCAAAGATATTGTGTGTTTAATCCTGAAATCATCTTTGTCCTGTTTTATAGTCTGAGAGGGAAAAAAAATGTGGGGAATTTCCTTTTAAGATACCCTTGTTTCCTGCTTTCTCTTTAATCTCCCTAGAAGATATGCTTCCTAGAAAAGTGTCAGCTGGCAATTGCTAGCAGTAGCAATGTTGGATGTGCGGGCCCTGAACTGAAAAGGAATTCTATCATTGCACTTTTGTGCAAATTACGCACAAACCTGAATTAACAGAAATTTGAGTAACTTGGCAATAAATCTCCCCTGTGCACCAGTTTTGATTTGCCTGCCTGAGTCGTCCTGCTTGTGTCTCGTCTGCTGACAAGGTTTGTACATTTGTGACAGTGCTGGTGTAGCTGAATTTCTCTAGCTAAATTAGCAGAAGGCTCTGGTGGAGATTTTCTGCTGATGTAGCTGTACCTTTTCCCTGAATGATGTGAGCCAAGCAAGGCCAAAAAAAAAAGCCTCAATTCTTTCCAATTTTTTGACTGCGGTGGTATCAAAACCTATATACTACTAAAGAAATAATGTCCAACATTAACTACTCTAACTGAAACATTCTGGGCTTGCTCTTAGTTCTGGGCTGACTTGTCTCTTTAAGTTTTCATGACAATGTTGCAGATGATTCTGAGAAAAAAAAAAAAAAGAGAATAATTTGTCTAGATTAAATCAAGTCTCTGAAAAACTCCAGGCTCTTTATCTTTGGAGCGTTGGTGATGATCCAAACAGGAGGATTGCTTTCCCTGGAAGGATTCACCTAGATTTGGCCATGGAAAATATATTTGCTCAGCAAATTTAATCAGCTTATCACAAAGTTCTGCAAGCATCTTCGCTGTGTTTTGGGTAGTCTGGACAACATACTCCTTTCTGTGTAGCTGCAGTCTCATGCTCCATGATGTCTTGTCTGCAAAGCACAAAGCTGGGCTTTGGATTTGGGGAGAGGAAAGAGGTGASAATTCTGAGGCCCCCCCACTATCCTCTGCGGCAAAGAAAAGGGCAAAATTATCAAAAAAAATTAGTCTCTTGAGGGGATGTGAGTTCTCTGGATTTTGTGGTCGTCATGGCACAGTATTGCAGACAGAAGGCAAGCGAGGAGCACTCACCCTGTTTGCAAATGACATGATTGAGATGTTGCTTGTGGTCATATTAGATGCTTGTGGAGAAGCAGAGGTCTAATTGTAGCTGCACCAGAGCTCTTAAATAGCATCCATTTAGTCACCCAGACTTTGAGAGAAATCTGTGTTTGGTTGTGATGCTGGTAACCACTGCACCACATTCCTCCTTAGGGGCAGAAAAAGAAGCCAGGTCTTAAAAGAAGTAATTTCTCTGCTGCCTTGCAAATAGTAGTATAATCCACAGGCTACGTATCTGTGGTAGGGTTTTTGRGTGGCTGGTCCATGCATGGAATAACATCCTCCTGCTACCACAAATTGTTCTCGTCATCCAGATGGAAAGTGTCTGGGCTGTGGATTGGCTATTCATGTTAGTAAATGCAGGAAGGCTACTGGGAGCTGTGGTGATAGAGCAGCACCATGTTGTATTGGGCACTGTACAGAAAAAAACCTGTCYCTGCCAGCCCTAAGAGGTGAGGACCTCAAGTTGCCCTTCTGTCAGCAGAGTGCCACGTGATGGACTCTCTGGTTTTCCTTGCAGATAGCTCTTCTTTTAAGCTTCAAAAATCAAACCTACAGAGAATCTGATAAAAGACACTTTAAGGTCGTAAAGGCAGATGCTGGGAGTTTACCTGACCTGCATGGGCAGCTGCAGCTTTATTTTGTTCTCCTTTGTGTGTGTGTTACAGGGTCCTGCTGGAGATTTCCCAAGCGCAGAGTATTTGTTTGAGGGATTACTTATGGATGGCCCAATGCCAGTGAAAATATCTGCTCTGAGTACAGCAACAATCAAAAACCAAACAAAGCATTGAGATATATGCTGAGCAGTATAGGGACGATATAAAAATAGTTTGATGTTTTGCTCGGGGATGGAACAATGTGGCCAGTGCCCACACGGTGCTGTGGAGGAAGCTCAGAGATCACCATCAGTCCTTCAGGGAGTACGGCTGCTTTCAGATAAGGGAACATGCTTTCTATTGTTACAGTTTTAAACTTGGCTGATTAAAAAGAAGGCAAAAGTGAATGGGGAACGAAGATGGAATAAAAATATCAATTTGTATCCCTTGTAACTTGAAAGAGAGAATTACATTGAGTGGATAAGCGGCTACCTGGTGACTAGCAGGGGTAAGTGGCTAATGAAAGAACCGAGATCAAAAAAGCTATCAAAGAGAGAAATAGCTCATAGCAGTCGCTGCCATGCAGTGTCACTGAGGTAAGCATCTCAGCCAGATTGCCAGATTACACAATGGATTTTCTGTTTGTTCAGGTAATAAAATTATCCAGATTTTAAGAAGAAATATTATCTAAATACGTTTTGTCATGTCTGTGTTTTAAGTGAATGTAAGTCCTGAAAATTGATTATATTAGTCATTCTCTGCTTCCTGGAGTTTGGAGGATCCTCACCAAGTGGAGGCTGAAGGTTTTGATACACAAACAGCAGCAGAGTTGTGGTAACTCTTCCATTGCACAGCACATTCTTCTTTATTTGCTGCAGTGAATGTGTGGTAATTTACCCATCTGGATTTGAGTCATAAGCTGCCTCTCAGGGARAATGTGTGTTCCAGCCACCATGGCAGGGAACCTGAAAGATAAAATGTGGTTGCCACATATGAAAGTGTAAATAATACAACTTCTTGTCATCAGATGAGTCATGGTGGTTCCAAGTGTGTAAGTACATGCTCAGCTTGAAGGATGGAAAGCACACAAGTAGTGTTTCTACTCTGACAAAGGTATGTGTGAAATGACAAGTTAAAATAGGTAGCTTTTGGGTAATAATTGCAGCTCATTTTSTAGTTTAGAGCACTTTTTTTGCTTTATACAGTTCTTTATGAGACAATATGCTGTTGCAGACTCTTTTATTATTATTTTATTTTTATTATTGGTTTTATCATGTTGGCTGCAGAAATATTGCCAAGTACTTCATGGTGAACTGTAGCAAAACCACRTGGGATTAATCAGGATGTGAAATAATATCTATTATTTCACTTTTATAGGGTAGGAACCSTGTGTGTGCATGCCAGTTAATTGTGTTCAAGGAAAACTTTCTCTTGCACTGCCACTTATCACAGAAGTAGAAATAATATTATAATTTCATTTTTAAAAATCCACCACTTTAGTCTGAGGGTAAACTGAAACTTTTTTTGGTTGATTTGTCACCATGCTGTCAATTAACTGGGGCAAAAAATAAAAACTTCTATGCAGTATGAATAGGCAGCAGACAAGCAATGCAAAGCTGTTGCCTTCTTTGCCCTGTATTGCAGCAGGTGAATATTAATGTTTGRAGGTGCAAATACCTCTATAGAGTATAGGCACGTACAACTTACATTTTTACGTGCCCAGATCTCTTTGACAGCTTTTGAAAATACTAGAAATAGTGCAGTGAGGAACAGTACCACAGACAGGTGAGATCACAGCCATGATTTTTTAACACCSCTGTGTGGCTTGCATAGTTTCATACACAGTAGCAAACCAGTACCTTTTGTAAATAAACAAATGTCATAGGTGATGAACAGTTAACTAATTGAAACTGTCCACCCCCAGCCAGCTTTATAAATGGACTGCYATTTAGCAAGTCAGAGAAGGCTGCACTTTTTTTTTCTGGTGATTAGATGGAAACTATGTTCTTCTGAGCAACATTTGCAATAAAGTGAATTGATGTCATGTTCAGTTATGCATATAGAAAAACTTGGGAATTTACTGAGGTGTGTGAGGGTTTCACTGGCATAAGTTAGATGTAGCTGCATTGCTCAAACTGTGTGTGGCTGTAAGGAGGTTTCTCTAAATCTGTGTCAATACTGTAATTAAACCACACCATGCAGAACAAACCATATAGTGCCATTTTTATATGTCTCTGCTATGTAATTTTTCGAAAAAACTTTGTTGAATGAAAATTTATTGGCTGTCCTTATGATACTTGCTGGTTAATCATGAGATGTACTCCTCCTTGTGCTTGTAAGAAATGACAATGTTTAATTAAGATATGGTAAGAAGTAAATTTAAAATGCATAATTAATAATATCTAAAAGACTCATAGAATCACGGCCTGGTTTGGGTTGGAAGGGACCTTAAAGATTATCTAATTGCAGGCAGGGGCACCTTCCACTAGACCCGGTTGCTCAGAGCCCCATCCAGCCTGCTCTTGAAGAAGAAGGTCTGATGCTTTGCACTTACCAGCCTAGGAAAAAAACCCCAGAAAGCCAGGTTTCTTGGTGAATTTCTCTTTTGGCTTAGTGGTAGCTGTCTGGACTGGCAGATTCTTGAGAAGGGCAGCTATCAGATGGTGTGCTGGAAAGGCAGATGATGGTGCAAGAGTGACCCATTCCCTTATGTGGTTCTGGAATTCTGGCTTGCAAGCGGCAGCAGTAGCCAAATGGAGATAGTGATTAATTTCTAGTTACTCAGATTTTAATAATGTAATTCCTTATATTTTAGTAGTTATCCATTAATTTTTACTTTAGCTCTGACTATCTCTTGTTGCCCCTTATCTCAGCTGTTTCATTTTAGCATGTCAAGGAAGAGGAAGAAAAGAGGCTGCAAATGTGTGGGGACAGCCTTGTGCCTGTGGAGCAGATTACCTCCGGGACACACAGCTGAAGTGTTTGAAACGCCCTGGAGTTTGGCAGCTTTCCGTTTGCTTTCCCTTTTCCTTCCTTTTTTTAGTCCTCCAGTAATAGCTCCCTTGTTCCAAAGAACAAAACCAGCACTTAGTGGTCATTCAGAAAGATTCATTAAAAACAGGAATGGAGTAATTGTAAACAGGCACCCCCCTCCTATATTTCCCTCCCCCTTCTATTCTAGCCCAGGGCACAGCAGCCTTGTGTTGTCTGGCTCCAGACAATTTTTGGGAGGAAAAAAGGAACAATAGCCTTTGGAGGTTAAAATAACCTTTCCTTATTCAGCTGTTACAGTACTTTCTTAGAAAACTGAGACAACTAGATTTTAATTTTTTAAAACCGCACATTTTAACTGATAAACATTCTCTTGTGAAATCATAGCGTGACTCTTTTATAATAAAATAGAGGTAGTAATTGTGCTAAGATTTCATTGCAAGAGGTAAGAAAGGTGGGAAACAGCAATGGGAACGTTAATCAATGCAGTTTTCATATAGACCAGGGTAATCAGTGGCTGATAAAGCTGTGATTCATTCCTGGTTTGTCTTTTTTTACAGTAATATTGGAGATTTGTTAACCTTTGTACTTACCAAGAATTGTTTGCAGTGGTATAGGTTGCGAGAAGTAGCGGTGATTTGCTGGATAGGTGATGTTTGTGGAAATTGTTTCATCACTAAAACACTTTTTTAATTATGGAATTACGGAAGGGACCTGAAGATGTGCTCCGGGTACCTCTCCTCCCTCCCCTTTGCCTCTGCAGCTGCAGAACTCTTGCAGAATGTCTGCTGCCTTCCCGCCCTCATCAGCTCTGCCTAAGACTGAACTGAAGCTGAGGCAGGTAAAATGCCACGGGTTTAGATGCAAAAACAGGTGCAAAGTTACCTTAACACTTGTAACTGCTCCAAAATGGAGCTTTTTATCGGTAGCAACCAGCGTGTCCTGGACAAGTGGTGGGTACTTAGTAATAATTGTGACATTTTTGAGAGACAGATGGTTTGGCTGCGCTTCTTGCATAAACTATTTTGTTATCTGTACTAGTGTGAGAAGCACTTTTCAATGGGAGAGCCAGCTGACTTCAAAGCAGGACAATCAATGTGTTTGTCTGACCTGGCATGCAGTAGCCCAGGGATAAACTGGATCTGAATGAGCCACACCAGGCACTGGAAAACAGTACAGTGGCAAAAACAGCAGAGCTGCTCCCCATGTGGTGTGGAGAAATGCGTTTAGTCAGAGGGCTGCTTTAATCGAACTGGTGCATGAATTAACTGGCTTTGAATTATCCTGAGTTTCTTCTCATGACCTCCTATTTTGCCAGGAGGGATAGAAGTAGAATTGCTGTGATAGGATGCTATTGCAAGGTTCTGGTGCAAAGTTGTTAAGGACAAATTACGGCCCAGTTGTTGCCATCCTGACTGGGTGGTGTAACTGCTTAAAAATAAATACCATGAGGAACAGCCTAATCCATCTAATTACTCACTGCTGTTATGCAAGTGATTGGGTAGGATTAAATGGTTAGGATCTATCCAGTTTATTTAAAAGCTTCTCAGAGTGACCATTTTTTCCCTTTTTCCCTTAAGCAGAAGGGGCCAGAGCAGGAAAGCATGGGAAGGACAGCATGTATAGGTTCTCCTCATGTAGCAAATGCAAAGAGACAGATTTTGTCTGCTGGATTGATGGGATGTGGCATGGCTCCCTTCACCTCCAGCCTAACCTCGTGGCAGAAGACAGTATAAGTGGTCCCAGAAGCGATAGGTCTGTAATGGGAAGTCGTGCGTGGCTGTTGAGCCGAAGMCCCGCACCTGTTCTGTGTCATAACAACTTCCCCTGCGCACGGGGGGAGTTCTGAGAGTTATTTATTTAAGTATGAATTTCGTTGGATCCTGAGGCCTTTCCTCTTGCTGAACAATCAAGGTAGTTTCCTGTTCTGCCAGCAAAGCTTTGACCTAACTCTTTTTGGCTTGTCCTCCTAAACTTCCATGTAACCATGTGCATGTCTGCAAAGACCGTTATTGCAAAGGCCTCTGAAATCATATTATGATGAAGGATAATAATTACTTTTTTCACAACTTCTTAATTTGTTTTCTTTTGACTTCATGAAGTAAGCATGAAAAAAATTGTGAGCTTTTTCTGATGAATTACAGAAGAATATACCGATCTCACACTATTTGCCATGCTGTTACCCCATGTCCCCTACCTTTAGTTCTGGCCTGGACTAGATTTGCCTGTTTCAGGTTAGTGTTTTCAGTCAGAGACTGTAACAGCATCACAGCTTGGCAGCATCCTCACACCCACACAACCACATTTTTCTGTGGTTTTTGACTTGTTAACCTCAGTCCTTCATTGGTTCATACCTATTTGAGTAGGTGGTTGTGCTGTGTCTTTGGAGAGCATCTCCAGAGCTGCGTGCTTTAAAGTATGCTTGGGGAAGATGGAATTTCTTCCTGAACCTGTTCAAATCACAGGGAAAGTGAGCAGGGGAAGTGTATTACCATTATCTTAGTATTAGTTTAGATCAATGTCATAAAGCTATTATGCTTTGATAATGAGTCATAAATACAAGGGTTTATGCTGAGAGTGATACTTGAGGGCTTTCTTTTATAACAATACATGTAGTCAGTTTCTTTTGATATAAAAATCTTAAAGCTTAGTTTAATATGGTACTGTATATCCGTATACCTCATAGTCATCTATCTCTTCCTTCACCCAGATCTATTTTATAATTGTTTTACATTTTTCTGTGGTAAAAGATACCTGATGAGAGTGATCAGGCTTGGGATTCGGTGATTAGTGCTATTTTAGATCTGCAGATACCATTTATACAGATGGACCCAGCTGTTTCTGTCTGATATTGATGTGAGGCTGCTAATTGCTGATGGCAGGTTTATTTTTGCTACTGTGCTGCCCTTGGTCATCCTTGTAGTTGTGAACTGTCAAAATATTAGGGCTTTGGGGCCCTCATTCTTCACCACATCAGAACTGTTGTCTTGAACCTCGCACAGGTGGGATATTGCGGAGATCATCCTGTTTTGATTTGTGGATCTGAGGAATTACTGAAGTTAAGGCATACAGGGAGTACTAAGTACAGGCATCTTTAGCAGACAGGATCGTTGGTCCTGGAAAATCCAAAACAAAAACTTCTGCAACCTGACCTGTCATCAGCGTTGGGGTATAAAAGAAGTTTGAAAAATTTAACTTGTGTTTAGAGTCTTGTCAGGATTTCTGAAAGTGCTATGGAGAGACTAAAATCTGCGTTCAAAGAAAAATAGTCATTGCATGTGACAGTTCAGTAACTTGAAGCACATGATTTTCTTGTCACAGAAAATACCTGTGCTTTCAAATATGAAGACATATATGAAATATCTCAGCTTTCTATATTTGTTTTTAGTTTTGACTTCCACTGTTGACGTTTTGCACAATAACTTCTGTAATGTGTAAATATAGAGAGTGTCCAGTAAAAGGGTGAAGGTGGGTCATGGTCTTGCATAAAGGAGATAATACTGGATGGAAAAGATGAGAAAAAGCACACAGGCAATGTAAATTACACCGATTCAGTTACTTTTGAAGTGGTAAGTGCTGTAGTATTACCATAGTTGCTCTTCTTTGCCTTTGTTCTGTCATTACCTAAGAAAAGATTGTTGTTTGATAAACAATGTGCAGCATTGGATGCCAGATGAAAGCATAGCCAAGAGATTAGATTACATTATCAAGGGAGAGAGGAAGGAAGATGCATTGAGAACGGGTCTGTTACAAGTCACCAGGTAATTATCAAGCTCCGTAATTATAAAGGGGCAGCCTCTCCTTTCTAATGTCTGTTTTAAATGTTAGTTGTGATTAAAAGCAGATCATTTGTGGGGGCAGTAGTAGGGAAGGAGGAGTGGGCTTTGTTATTTCTCCATCCTTATTGTTGTTGAAACAAAGCAAAGCTACAAAAGTGGAAAAAGTCCTTTAATTGTGTGTATACATGTACATGTTTGGAGGGCAGAGACAGGGGATCGTGAGAGCTCTGAACGTTGGATTTCTCAGCAAAGTGGATGTAAAAATCAATCTGAAAATAGTGTGGCATGAAGTAAATTATTTTTTCTTCTGGTAATGAAGTCGCAGGTCTGGTTTAGCTAATGTCAAGAGCTGATGGTTGATGGTGGTGCGATACATTGGAGTGTCTCCACAGGTTTCAAAACTGGGGGAAAGATAAAGTTCAAAATGACAGGTAGCTTATTCTATATTACACCTAATGCTGATATCTCTACTGATAGTTAATATCATTTTGCCATGTGGCATATTTTTTCCTCTGTGTCACAGGTCATTGGAAACAAATTTTGCTAGCTGCAATTACTATAGTCTTAAATAGAAAGAGAAGATTTTCCCTCTTTAGAATCACTACATATGTAGTTTAATAAAGGCCATTTTTGTGGCCTGTTCTCATGTTTGCTCTATTGAATACAGCCAAAACAGGTTTCCACCCACATAAAATTGTCTAAAATCCCACAAGTAATGCTGTGGAAATACCTGCATAGCCACCACTCCTCTGAATGTGCCGTATCACCTTAGGTCTAGGAGAATGAATTAAATTTTAAAGTTCTACATTTGTGTTCTGTATGGTTAGAATATGAAGGGGTTTAACTGCTTGGTTTTGGAAAACTGTAAACACAAAGTTAGAGAATGTGTCCTTGAGAGCCAAGAAAAGGACAGGCTATGGCTAGAAACATACTTGAATTGGGAGAGCATTAAAGTGCCTTAAAAGGGGAAGAAGAGAGAAAAAATGAAAAAAAAACCATCCCAAACAAAACTCAAACCAAACAAATTAACTAAATAGCTTTCAGAAATGTGAGAGAGGTCTTCTGATTTGTGCTCAGACCTGGAATATGCCTTAAATCTCAGATTGCTATGTCAATTAAGTTCAGCTGCAAAGGAGAGCAGGCACATGCCTTTGGGAGCCAAAGAGAAATATTGATAAATAAASTGCATTGGATAGTTCTTTCATTCCTAACAAACAATGCTGTTAAAGAGGACAATGAGAGTGTTGTTTTAATGATATTCTAACCCGTGACTGGAATAGCTTTGCGTGAAACATGGAAATTTCGCTTTGTCAGAGGCCTGTGAATGGTACTGAAACTGTAATTGTGGTCAGTGCTATTGTGAGATGGAAACACTGGAAGATGTGATCTTTGCTATGAGTTTTCACGTCCGTTTTATGTGACTGGTGGCTCATGTGTAAAAGCCTTGTCATAGTTGGAAGAGCAGGGAGCAAATGGACTTGCCAATGCCAGGGAGTCAGCCCTCAGTTAGCGTGTGAATTGCTATGAACTCAGCAGCATTCATTGCATGCTCTGCTGTATTTGGCCTGTTAGTCCAGAATGAAATTTGAAATACTTAGTTCTGTGTTAGACCTGATTCTCTTTGAACTGGTTAACATGGTTCTTTTGGACATTCACTACCATGTGTAGTCTGTGTAATGTGGGCTTGCCTGTGGGAAGCAACCTGCCCCGATTTAGTAAGGTCCCAGCCTTACTGAAAAGCTTCTCCCCCTCCCACATCTTTTTTTTCTTTTCTCTTCCTTTTTTTACCTATTTTTTTCTAAGTGGGTTTTGTGGAACTGAAGTATTACTGTGGTATTTCAGAGCAAAATCCTCAGATCTTAAAAAAAAAAGAAAAGAAAAGAAAAATAAAGGCGGGGGGAGTACAGGGATGGAGGAAGAGAAAAGCTCTGCATGGCAAACCATTGTCTCCGGAAATGGAACACGCCCACCAGGTATTTTTCCATCGGGAACTATTGAATTAGTCCTCTGCATCCTGATCAGAGAGATTGTAAAAGTGGGACGCTTGCAGTGAACAGACTGGTTTTTGTCAATAGCTTTGAAACTGCCTGCCAGAGCTCGCATGCTTTTGTGCAGTAATTTGTTTATTACTACTTCCTTCCTATGAAAACAGAATAAAAGGAGTGACAGGCAAAATACACATTTGGATGAGATTTTACAGTTTGAAGACTGAACTGTTTCGTAAGAATAATTTGATGGTGTGCATTTGTTCCCTCATCCAGTGGGAACCCAAGGAGGAATAGCTGCTGGGGCGTGCCCTTTGGGAAGTGGGAAAGCAGCAGGATGCTCCATCTCTGCGGGGGACACAGTCACTACTAAAATGTGAGAGACTGCATTGAACTCAGTTCCCTGAAATACTGCATGATAGTAGAAAAAAGGGTGCTTGGCAGCACAAATCAGCTGCGTGTCATTGCTACAGCAGCGGGATGGAAGTGTGGGTYGGCAGTCACAAGCTGCGGAGTTCATAGGTTGTGTGACTTTCCTATTCCTGGAATGGGAGTTGCTGCTGAGATGGAGTCACTGAATTATGAGTGGGTGGATCTCCTGTGCCAAACAACATAACTTGAGGCACGAAGGTGATTTACCTGAACTCATTTTGCTAATTGTTTCAAAATGCAGATTTTAACTGTGGTCAGAATCAAACCCTGAAATATGAATTTAGGTGAAGGATTATTATCTTGAGGTAGACAACGCTTTGCTTGATTCCTCTTCTTTGACTGTTGTGTCTCGGTGAGGAATCTCACAGTTGGTTGATGGCAGGGGTGGTATGAGTGAACAACCATTCATGTTAGCTGAGCACCAGCACGTTTAACCAAACAGCTGTGTGGGGAGGTTGCAACTTTAGATTTCTCTTAACCACAGGTAAGAATAAGTTGGTGACCCTCAACATCAAGCACTGCCTACCCCATCTCTTGAGTTGCCCGGTTACAGGAGGGATAGGTATGCTCGTGCTTGGTTTTTTTAACATTCAGAAGAGAAGACAAAATTTCACCTCACCTCTTCTTCAGCAAAATAATTTGCSGTACACACAAGTGCAGCACAGACTTGGTTAAAAAAGATGAAAGTCCATATTGTTTCTTAAAAGTATTTGTTAGCTCTTAATTTCTATTCAGATAGCATGCAATGCCTGCTGTTTTTTCATGGAGGCTTGGCATAGTCAGTGATGAGACCATCTTAACCTTGCAGCTCTCAGCACCAGTGAGGTAAAGCAAGCCTGGAGAGTGCGATGTATTTTCCATAGCGAGTCGTGGGTGATTAGCAGTTGGCAATGAGCTGATATGAAGTGCTAATGCAAGAGTGGCTGTGGTAATTGTTGTGTTGTCTGTGTCTCAGGAAGAGGTGTGTCTGCCTCTTGCCTGCAGTAAAATTGATGACATGGTCTGATAGACAAGTGCTACATAAAGACTGAGAGGAATTTATAGGCACCTGAAGGCAATACAAGCCGATGATGAAAGGTGTTCTCAATGTTAGACACTAATTCATAGTGAAGTGAAATGCTCACAAGGGCTTTGTGTCTGCCGTGCAGCTTACCAGGATGAAAGCCCACCTAAATGGCAGCAGGTTGTAATTCAAACACKGTTTGGTGCCATGTTGAAGTTCACAAGCAAAAAAAAAAAGGAGAAATATTAATTAGATTTTAGCTGCAAACTTCTTGTTGCAGCTCTTTCTTAAGAATCTCCTCAACTACTCCACCTTTTACTTATTTGTTTCGTTATATTGCTGTCTGCTTTTTTCCTTTTGTTTATCTTAAATATGTGTATTCAACGCGCTAACATCAGTAAATATTTCTGAAGTAGAGTAAATGGTATATTTGAACCAATTGGGTTAGAATTTTACAATTGCCTGTTTTACAGGTAACTAAGCGTTTTGTTCTGGGGAATAACACGTTTTCTCAGTCTTGTCATCTGTCTCCAGAGCCTGTTTGTGTAGTTCATCAAGTTTCTGTGAAATAGGAGTAAGGTAACACACTCAAAAGATTCAGTAGTGCTTAAGAGCAGCTTCACTTCTTGAAGTATTGTTGGTGATTTAAGGACTGCTGTGAACTATTACTTATTACTTTGGTTTTTTTCTTCCAGAAGATACCAGTTTCCAGTGATAAGCAAAGGAATTGTTATAGTCCCAAATGCAGAACAGAAGACTGGGGCAATTTGTGGGAGCAGATTAATTACTGTTACGTCCGTCCTGTGTTGTAATCACATTGTTATGGTCATCGTGGCCTGGGTCTGTAAGAAAGGCCAGGCTTGCAGAGAAATACATTAAAGAAATGGAAGAAGTTTCAGGCACGGGTTACCGTGATTTAGAGAGCAGTGTGTTTTCCAGGAACCTTCTTTTTTTCCTTTGTCAGCTGATTCATAAAAGATAGTGCTTTTCCTGTATCCTGTTGGAGAGAGTTGCAAACTGCTTTTTGGATGACTGTAGCAATCTGAGGTAGTGAAGAATTGATGTTGGTATTGCATTGTCTTTTCAAAAGCATCCTATCAAACGCTCAGCGYGCTGGTGGAGGGACATGTTTTTTATTTCTCAGACAAAATGCTGAATTTCCATGCTGAAATTCAGAGACTGCGTTTTTATGTATGTATAAATGTAATTACATTGTATAATTGTCACTGTGCTCACCTTTTCCCTACATAATCAAAATCTATTTGTTTTTTTGTTTGTGGTCTGTATCATTAAGTTTGCTTGCAAAGCAAAAAGCAGTGGAGTGGCAGAATTCTTTTAGAAACACTAGAGGTGCCAACACTAATGGTGATGATACAAAGTTCATACGTATTTTTATTTATTTCAAAACTAATTGCTTTCGCAGTCTTTCTTTACACTTTGTCTTCTTGTTAGTTTGTAAAAAAGTTGGATGATGTCATTATGTCCTGTTAAAGGAGGTCAGGTTGTACTTTAATGCCTAAAGTTATCTGAAACTCTTCTCAAATATGCCAAACAAATTCTCCATTTCCAAGGTCAAAATCAGCTAGGTTCCAGTGTCTCTGGAAGCTGTCTTTTTTTCCTTTTGGAGCCATCTTGCTGTTCTCTGGATGGCGTCTCCTGTTCACTCTTTCAGTTCATTCACTTGAGTTAGTCTTTACCAAACTCTGTGTGGGTTTCCCCCCCTCTGCCTCCAAATCTTTCTCAATTGTTTTTCTCTGAACCACAACTTGCCCTTTTCTACCACTAATGATGCTTTTTCTTCTGACTTGCTCGTTTTGTGAACACTGGCCTATTCAAGGCTGAATTTCTCATTGCTCCCAGCTTGACCTTTCTTCATTTTGTTGACTTCATGCTTTCAAATTTTGCCTGCTTTTCCTCCCTCTCTCTTTGTTCTTCTTCTCTTGTCTTTTCCTTGGCACTGTATTTCTCCATCTTAGTGTGTCCCACTCTTCCTGTTCATGTCAGCTACCTCTCATTTTGTCACTTCTGGCAAAATCAATCACCTTGGTAAGGAAATTGCCAATTATATTGTATTTTCCTTTCCAATTCTTTGTTTTGTATATGGTTTCTCTGATTCTGTTCCTTTTCCAGTAATCATTTACTATCTCAGGTGTTACAAATTGATCAGTGACAAGAGATGTACTGAGTCAAAATAGTTATTCTCGAAAAGTGAAAATGCATCAAAAATTGAAAAAATCTATCTTGAAAATAATTCATGGCAACGGAATCAGCTTTTTCACATCAACATCCATTCCTCCCAGAGCTAAAACAAGAGCTTCCACAAAGCTGCAAAACTAATGAAACTTYTGATAAATTTGTATGTCTGATTGTTGACTGACTTCTGCTGAATTTTAGGAGGGCTGTAGCTGAACTTTTAGTGTATTAAATACCATGGTACCCACTTCAGGAAAGAAATATTATGCTCAATTAGCAAGAGATAAAACCTTAACTGGACTTAATGCCAGTGTGGACTCTGGGTAATTTACATGGGGATGGTATTTGGTCAGTTAGCCTTGGACATGGTGTGCTGACATAGACCTAAATTTCCTGATGAAAACAGGCCAGAATATGTCAATGGTCTCAGATTTGGCAAAACACAACTCGGGAAGTTGAAGACTGGTATATGGTGGGTGCGTGTTTGTTTCCTGTTGTTTGTTTGGTTTTGGTTTTGTTTTTTAGTATCTTGTTCTGAATGTAAAGGCTTTTAGGTATTTTTCTAAGTTTTATTTTTCTCTGATTCCTTTTACCCACTCCCAGCATTTTCTTCAGTTGCATTGCTTTCTTTTCTGACTCTTGTCCGTTCCTCACCTCTGCACTTCTTTCCCAGATTTCCCTTTCCTGGTATTTCTTGCTTTGAACTGACAGTTGCTGTGTTATATAGCAAACCTTTCTGATTTTTTCTGAAACTCTTCTGGTGAGTTTTTTTTTCTTATCCTATAATTTCTAGTCTTTGACTTCTTACTTCTCCCTGCTGCTTACTAAAGCAAAGTCTTTGTGCTTTGAATTCACATTATCACTGTCTTTTGACTGGTCAGATCCTTTTCTGAAATGGATAAGTGGTGTTTCTTCAGTAACAAAAGCAGTGATGCTACCCTGCTTCTCCTTCCCCCTGCCTGCAATACCCAGTGAATTAAAGTTACAACAAAGGGAGACAAGGAAAAGGACTTGTGATGGCACAAGTGGGTAGCAGCGTTGCTTTGGTTGCCATAGCAATGAAGTTGCCCGTTTTGGCATGCGAGCATCAAGAGATTTAAGTAATGACATCCATTAAAATATAGTGTGGGTTTCGTGCAAGTTGGCAGCAGGGCTGCAGGGTTATTCTCAGCTATGTGGGCTTTTTTTGTCTGCCCTCTTAACCTTCCTGATTGACCTGTTTGCAAAAACATTCTGTATCCAGCCGCTGCCTTCCAATCGGACACAGCCCCGAGGGTAAAGTTCACTGTTTAATTCCACAAGTGCTTATGGACAATGCGTATTATAAAGGTACACAGAAGACTGTTGTGCTTGCTCTGCAAGTGTTAATGGAACTAATGTGTTTGTCAGGAGACGAAAATACAGCTACCCCTGTGTAGAGAGCAAGCACAGAGTCTCACTGAATGGAGAAAGAAGATACAAGAAAAAGTATATATTAGGAAAAGTACACCAATAGTTACATGGGTTCTCTCCTGGTCTATAGGATATATACACTTGAAGGAGAATAAAATGACCATTTTAAATTTATCCATTTTAAATGACAGATAAATCCTTGCATCAAAAATTAACCACAGAACGAAAATCACTTTGTATGATACCTAAAGCCGTCTCATTTCTTATTCACTGCATTACTTCTTGTTTACTGCTACTGTAACTTTTGCAGAATTTCTCGTACTTGAGATATCCAGCTATTTTAAAACCTGGTAGGAATATTATAGATCTATTTCATGGCAGAGATGATGGCTATAAATTTGTTAGGGCAACCTCTGAAATACGTTTTTTTGTTAATATGGACGYTTAGGGCTGTTTGCAGATATAGCTGAGGCTGCATCCTCTGAGAATGTGACTTTTCTTCATGGCGATATTTCTTCTATAGATATTGAGCTGTATTTCATTTGTTTATACTCATTATTTTTACTAACAGAGGAAGCATTTCTGGATATCGTCATAACATAATAACATTAGAGTAAGCATTGATTTTTCTAATCTAATCTACTGAGTCAGTAATGTGAATGGAAGGAGCATTTTCAATCTGTGAATACTTTTTTTGTTTTTACTTCTGTGCTTGCAAGTCCGAGTATTAAATATAATAATATTTTTTATTTAAAGCCCTGTTATTTTTCTGCTTGATTGTACAGCACTTGCTGTACTTAA
Source organism: Amblyornis subalaris (assembly GCA_018881555.1). Lineage (NCBI taxonomy): Eukaryota > Metazoa > Chordata > Aves > Passeriformes > Ptilonorhynchidae > Amblyornis > Amblyornis subalaris. The sequence goes on from JACAXG010000007.1 coordinate 1,269,028, forward strand.
TTTAAAAAAAAAACAAACATCCCAGCTGACTGCTACTGTTGCTTGTGGCCAGCAGAAATAAAAAAAGGTAGATCTTAGGCTAAATGGTTGAAGAAAGTGTGAGTTTAGCCAAAGCATATTAATTGTTCTTAGCATCAGCCTACACTAGTGAGTGTTAGGTAACACAAATTCCATTGGCAGTTGAGAAAATAACCTGTTATTTAGGTCATGGTACATTTTTGTCCCTTATTTTGTACCYGTTGCRTCAAATGAGGCTTCCCCTGTATTAAATGTTACTTTTTGCAATTGCTAAAGAGGTGTTTTATGTCTCATGTTTATTGTAGCTGATGGTGGGGGGCAGTGGGGGCTAAACACATTTTGAGTCTAATTGCAAGTGATTGGTTTTTCATTTTTCCTTGCATGTCATTGGTTAAATTCTGCTCTTTTGACATGTTTTGTCCTAAAGCACTGCCTGTTTACAATTCAGTACTTCTATTAGCTTAAGGCCCAGCTAAGCAAATCCTGTTCTGTGTTAGTAAATGTCTTAGTTCCTGACAGATGTTGCAGCAGGAATCTGATGGTTATGACATTTACAGCATTAGAGCTGCAATGGTGAGAAATAATCTATATCTTGTCAGCTTATGGTAGAATCAAACCTCTCTTTTAGTAGAATGAAACAGTAGCTGTTTCCCACTGCAAGTAAGAGATGCCCTTTTGGTTGGTTTTATTGGGTGGGGGGTTTTTTGTGATTTTTTTTTTTTTAATTTAATGGGAAAAAAATCAACTCTTTCCCACAATCTGAATTTGTAAAATAAGTTGCGGTTGTTAGGAAATTTTATCTAAAGTGTTTGGATCCATAAGCATGAGGAGATAAACATCAGTATTTCTCAGACTCAGAAGGCTAATTTCAAGTCTTTTTTTTATGCACCCAGATGTTTTGGATTTACTGGGTCTACACTGAAAACTGTGGGTGAATTTGGCCCAGAAACTACATGACTTAATCATAAAAAGTTGTGTTATCTTATGAGAAAGAAAATTTTCATGATAGATGTTATAGTCCCTGAGCTGTCCAGCGGTTCCCAAAGTAGCAGGCAGGAGAACTGCTGGTCTTGGCTTTCCTTTTCATTTCAAGTTAACAGGAAAAGAACCAAATGTGGAAGATAAAGGCTTTATCTTTTAGGGAAGTTCTTTGATCCTGTGGTGGCTATCCCAATGTAACTCTTTATGAGGACACTTGTATTCCAGAATGAAGATTCCCCTTTTTTCTGTGTACAAAATACAAGCAGAAGAAGGTAAGGAGCGTTAATCCTGCAATAAAAGTGTCCCAACAGGATTAGCATAGCCATTAATGTCTCTGTAGACAAGCCTGAGAGGAGAGAGTTAAAGCAGTCTGTATTCTCTTWATTTTCTTTTGAAAGTTCAAAACACTCATTGCCATGCCCAAGGCTAAGTTCAAAGTTGAGGGATGCTTTGTTGTGACTGTTYTTCCATACCTGCCATTGCCCCTTTGGTATCACCAAGGGGTGTCACACCCAGAATCTGCAGCAGGCTGTCCACCTGTACCGGTCCCAGACTCTGCTGGGAGGGAGTGTTTGCTCTCAGGTGCAGTAAGAGGAGATCTGTGCCGCCTCACTTCCAGAGCTCGGGGTTATTTAGCGTGTACAGTCATTCCCAACTTTGTTTTTTTTGTTTTGCTCATCAGTGCAGACGTGTTCTTAAAGACAGAAATCGCAGTGGCCTGAATAAGAAGGAAGCTGCTGACAGCTTTACTGCTCTTTTTAATTGCTGTTATTCTCTGCTAGCAGTGTGGCTTTTCCAAAAGTAGCTCTGTGGAATTCAGTGGMATTCTGAAAATCATACCCTGAGTGTTTAAAAGGTGCTGTATTTTATTGGTAAATCTTTCTTACTTATTTTTTTCCTCCCAAAATTATGCTGATGTGGAATCTACAGTTCACTTTTTGAGCATGTACTCTCCTGAAATAGTCCCCACTCTGCTTCATAGTTGACATTCTAATTTGTGCACAACTACTAGTTCTTTAGGAATATTGGATCCTTAACAGTAACAGCTGGAATTTTAAAGTATCTTTCCAAACTCACATACAAGGCAAAACAATATTCCTGCTTTATAAAGAATTACCAGAATAAATCTCAATTGTCAATCACGGGAGCATTCTGAAAACTTGTGTGACAAATTCAGTTATATCGAGGGCATGAATTTTTTTCAAGGTTTTCATGTTTTAAGAAGTCTTCTGAAGCTGATTCCATTTGTAATGTATACCATGTGTGGAGCACTGTCCTTTATTCTTTATTACACTCTGCAGGTTGTTGAGTTGTGCCTTTTGAGTCTATCCTTTGGCATGCACGAGCATAAACAAAGCTGCAGACACTGTGTTTTCCTCCACCAGCAGCGTGATRTGTTTGTGAGTTAACCAAGTAGCCTTGGGTTCTACATGGGTTTTCCCACTGTTGGAAAGGCAATTTATTCCTTTAATAAAACCGGAGATTAAGGATTGAATTAAAGGGAGAGTGTGGGTTGATATAAAAACCAGTTAATAAATAAGTTAAATTACCGGTCTTTTCAGTTTTAATAGCTGATGAGGTGTTTGCTTTCTTTTGACAGTGCTGAACTGTTGGGAGTGATTGTTTTTTTATGATTATAACCTCTAAGGAATACTGTGCCCTTGGTTTTTCATAACTGAGAAACCACTGAACTAAAAAGTAGGCAGCTCCAGAAGTGGGAATGGGTGATTTAGTAAAGATCATATGAAGATCCTGTGGTTTAGAAAAGATCAAGCTGTGAGGAGGAGAAACCACCCATTTTTCTAGCGTGGCATAAAAAGATTCCCAGCAGGAGGGATATTTTGCGGCCATATCTGACTGCTTGGTGAGCCTCTTTAGCCATGTTAGGCATACAGCCACATGGAAATTTAAATAGGGAAATCAAACACAGCTCCCAGATGCATCCTAGAAACAATCAGGTATTGGCTAATGGACCTTATTTCTGTCTCACTCCTGTCTACTGTGCTTATCCTTTGCCATCCTGCTCTTTTTCACATCCTGAAGGGAATTTGATCTCGCTGCAGCATGTTTTATCTCCTGTTACATAGGTGCTTACCCCTCATGGCTCCTCGGGGGACATGCACCTTTTCCCCTTCCTCTTCCCCACATCTCCCTCCTTAGGAGAGGGACAGTTCAGAGCCAGCTGCTCTTATCAGAAGTTCGCACAGTACCTGGCAATAGAGGGGGAAAGCCTTTGAAGTGGTGTGTAGGAAGGAGAAAGGACCCTCTTGGGACTTTGGTGTGTGTTTCCTAGGCATGGTCACAGGCTCTGAAGTCATGGATGGCAGGAGGGGAGCCCCTTTTATCCCCAGGTGTGTGGGCAAGAGGCCACCCCGCAGGTGGAGGAAGCCATGGCACTCCTGAGCCATCTGGCACAGGTTAGGCGTGCTCATGGAGTTTGCTCCTTTTAATCCCTTGTGGAGGTACAGCAGGGAGTCAGCCATGGTCCAGGTCTCCTTTGTAGTTGCAGAGGAAGTTGCTGGCTGGAGATAAGGCTTCCGAAGATCCGGACCAAATCAGACTGGATGTCTGGCGCTGGGCCGCAGCCGCGTGAGGAAGTCCTTCAGCATCAGAGTGAAATGAAACGCAGGTCAGAGACTATGGGGTCAGAAGACAAAAATTGCAAAGTTAGCTTGAAATTCCAGGTCAAAAGTTTTTCCTCCTTTCATTAAACATAGCAAAAGGCCTTTCTGATTACCAGTGGTACTGATAATGCAGTAGAGTCTAGAGATCCAGATCCTTTKGTGCTCAGCCTTGCACTGGTTGCCTGTGCTCTGAAGAACTTTCTTGGAGTTGAGACTGGTGCATGAAAAACATACTCCCTGGTTTTTGTGCAAGAAAATTGACTTTCAAAGAAAAATAAATACTGAAAACCATGAGATCTCAATATTTTTACTCTCTTTTTAGATTACTATGTTATAAATAATAAAAAATTGCTTGATGATATGCAGGGTGAACAAAAACTTGTATGTTCCAGAGCCCACTGTCTCATAACCGAAGCCATCCTGGAAAGGAAAGGGGGATGTTCCCCTTGAGACCATTCTCCCTCTCCCTTTTTACTGTGCTCTTGTAGCCTTGTCTTCCTCTCAATGGCTTCTCTTCTTCACCTCATGCTCAGGTCCTCTTCTTGCACTCAAGGACATGAGCATTTGCCCTTACTGGAGTTTCAATCCTTTTTTTAGGTTCTTTTTCCCACWGCCCTGCAAAATGGACTTGCTGTTGGTCTGTAAAACACAACCAGATTTTGTTTGTCTCTTGAATGGTTTAATTTGCTGGCTTCAAAGATCTGAATGACTTGGCTTTCTGAATCATGTGGCTGACATATCCTTTTCAGATTTTTGTTAGTAGTCCAAATCATAAATAATAGTAGTAATATGCACTTGCAGTCTAAGTACAGCATGTTATTTTCTTGGAGCCACTCTCACCGCTGCCATTCTGTCTTGTTGTGTACAACGCTGKTTTTCCTCTCCACATGTGAATGTTTTCATTCCATCTGAATTAAAGCCACAGAACTGCTTTCCTTCTCAGGCAGTGGAGTCTTTCTTTATGATGTTTAGCCACACACGTTGGTTCATCCCTTTGAATTTACCATTCCAATTTACCATTACCTGTCCATGTTTGTCTGCGAAGTGACTTCTTGATGAGACTGCAACCCAGTGGCGGCTTGCCAATATTTCCTTAGCTTTTTCTTGGAACATCCAGTTTAGGAAGTGGACTAATTAGCGCGTAAACATTGTTTAGCAGAAGAACTCCAATTAGCACTGTTTGGCCTGGCTTCAGTGATAAACAGAGTTTAGATGCACGTCAATGTTTGTCCTAACAGTTTATAAAGTCTATTTCGTGGTCCTAGGGGACAGCACACACCAGATACAGTAAATAGTCACTGCAGTCAAGGCCATGAGAAAAAGCTTGCTGTGTCAAGCTTAATAGGCTGTGCATGATACGTTAGTGAGCTACTTTGGAAGCTTTCCATTAATCTTAATTATTCTAAAATACTAACTAAATCTTTACAAATATGTCTTTTTCTTGTTATTGTCTGTCTGCTACCATAGGAAAAAAAGATATGACACACTCTTCAATCCTTGTAAACCAATGGAATTTAGGTTTTCAGCGTGTATTTTTGTGTTGTCACTGTATCTTCCCTGTTTTGTTAAAGCCTAAAATTAAGCTAGATTCTTATCGGTACAAGCATAGGCAAGCTTCTTGCCCCAAGAAAATCCTATCCTTGTTTTGGCATGACAAAATCAATACTGATAAATAGGTGGGATAAGCTTGGACTACCCTTATGGTAATATTGCAGGTAGCCAAGTGTAGCAACATACACTCTGTGGTTCTAAGGGAGGGATGCTTGTCCAGCTGTGGTGGGCTTATCTGTAAGAAACTGAAGACCAGAAGGTTGTTGAAGTGTAAAATAACCATTCCTGCTTCCCTGCTCCACATGCCTTAGTCGCAGTTTTGTTGTTTTTTTTCCTGATTGTCCTGTGAATTCCTTGAGCCTGTATGTGAGCAGGGGAGTTGGAGAGAGTGGATAACTTCATGTGCCCATCCCTGTGTTGTGACTTTTGATTTATGATACAGGCAAACTGGCTCAGAGGTTGAATCCAGTAATGGTATCTTTAGATCATAGTCAGTATTAGATGACTAAAGTAAATATGAAATATTCTGTGTGTACTAAGAATACTTAAAGTAATGGATGTAATCCTAACACTGCGTGAGAGAAGGATGCATAGAAGCAGCTCTTAATGTTTTGCTGGATTAGCTGTATTTGTATTTCAGAAATTACTATAACTAGGGGATCACGCAGGACAAGTCTATTCTTAGCTGCATAGTGGCTTGAAAGTCTCTTTTTTAAACTCCTGACATCAGTAGACAGACCACAGAAGAAGCCCAAATGAAACCAGAGTTTTCTGCTGGAAATCTTTCCAAGCAATTGAAAGGCATTGTTAAAATGTCTAATTCCAATTTTATCAATCAATTAAGTGAAAAAGAACAGATGCAACTAAAGTAAAACTGTTTTCTTTCTCCTTCAGACAATGAGACAGATCCAGAACTTAGAGACAGCCATGCAAGTATGTCTGTTCTTCACGGGGGGATGCTGGGTTGCGTGTGTATTACTTGTCATTAAACAGTGCAGGACGTAGAGCTGCCCTTTCCCTCAGCCTAGTGTGGATAACTGAGAGAGTGAAATTGTCCACTCACCAGGGGAGGAAGGAAGCTACCCTAGTATTTAACTATTTATTGCACTTTAGTGTCACCCAAGCTCCGCYGTAACAGCTTCCTTGTGTATGAGGTCGGTGGATGGCCGTCTTGATACTTCAGCTGCAAAAGGATCATGTGTTTCTCAAATTAAATTTGTTGCAAGTTTTTTCTAGCAGTTGGAGAAAATCCTTCCTCCAAAAATAAACATCAGAATTTGCCATTGTTGCTGAAGAGGATGGAATGTGATTGGTGACATGGTTGAAGTTACTTGTTAGCTTTAACTAAACGTTCGCATTTTCTATTATTTGTTTTCCCTTTTGTGAATATTTTACTATAACTTTAATATATTTTTTAAGATACTACTGTGTCTGCTCATTCCCTAATGTTCTTTCATTGTCTCCCTCTCATTATTTCCCTCACCTACAGGCCAGATTTCAGTTTAACAGTTTTGTGGTTGATACTTTACTCAAACACTTGAGGAATTGTCAAGTGAGTGGTGCCAAGGTCCTATTGAAAGATTTGCTTCTCAGAAGCTTTTTTGTCTCCTAAAAACAGATTCAATAAATGAAATTATAATTACATTAATCAGAAAATAACAGACTCTCCATACCTGCCACCATGTGAAGATACCGCAGAGGAGTAGCCATGTACCATTTAAAATTCTTTATTTGGTTTACAGCAGAGTCCTCTATGAGTTTAGCACATCTAAAAAGAAGTCTTTCAATATATGCCATGTGAAAAGGTGCACAGAAATTCATTTCATTTTAGATGTCCAAATTTCCTGATTATTCATATTTGCAAATTTAGTTTTCACTTGCAGTGATAAATGGTGTCTCATTAATTTCCAATTTGGTCAAAGTTTTTGTTTGTGGTGTTTTTGTTTTTTTTTTTCTTTTAATTTACAAGGGACCACTCTTGGGAAATATTGCAAAGACCAGGTTAAAAATGAGCTGTGATAAAAAAGGTCTCATAAAAGATGGGAACTGATTGATGGCAAGCTAAGTTGATAAAAATTGGTCTCAAATCAGAATGTAAGTTATTAACTGCTTGATTTGTGTTAAGGTCTACTGTTCCCTTGTGCTTTGGAAATTTTATTGGGGTTCTAAAACAAAATACACCCCTGATTTAATTTCAGCACATGCCAGGTTGGTGTTGTGTGCTTCTCCTGCAGGTTTTAAAGAGATTGCAGGTGTTTTTTGTTATACTTGCAGTCTTAACTGTGGGGCTGTATTCTGGAATATACCTTCCTGAAAAAATAAATTTGAGTAACAGAAAAGATACAAACCATTAGTGGAAAGCCTGTGAGTGGTACCTAAAGATAGAGATGGTTCTCTCCACTAAAATATTTCAGATGTTTATACATGTAAGAAACAGGTGAAGCAGTGAGCAGCTGTGGTAGCACAGGTTAAATGCATATGCTCAAAACCTTATGGGAAACTCAAAAGTGAGCTAAGAATTACATCCAAGTTTCTTTAAGTCCAGTAACCAGTTTTGCTTAACTACTCTTTTATGCTTTTTTCCCCTCCCTGTTGAATTTTTTTTTTTTAAAGTCAGCTATAGAACAGGGCTCTAGTGAATTGAGCAACAACTCATTTCCTTTGCGATCACCAGGAAATACGCTGAGCAATTAAGGGTGGCTGGATGGGAAAAGGGCTTTCATTTCACTGAGATACAAAAGTTCCCAGGCTTTCCTGGCTTTTCAGCAGCCTTCCAGGTGGTCTGTCTTGGAGCTAAGTCCCCCATGTTCCGATGTCCATGGTAGAAGCGAATTTGAGGAAACAGGACTGACAGCCTGAAGGATTTAATTTTTTTTAATATGTGTTTCATCGCTTAACAGTTCTTTTACAAACCTCAGTTTCTATTTCCTATCTGCTTCTCTATTATCTGGATCAAGAGCAAAGAACTTCCATGAACAGCCTATAGATTCACACAGAGTAATTCCTTATTAAGAAGGAATATCTCCTAGTAATCCTTGAATTCTCAATTTGTGTAAAGATTAATACGTATGGATGTATGTTTTAAGGGAAGGTGACCATCTGCTGATCCTGTATTGCACAGAGATGCTTAGTAGCTGTTTTTCTTTCAAATGTTGACCTAAAAATGTAACAATTCCCCACAATGTGGGCTTCACGTGACAGCAAGTTGTAGCTTGTTGAAATGCACTATGCCCACTAGTGCAAAATGAGAGTATCAGTATTTCATGTGGAAACATGACTTTGGCTTGAAACTGATACAAGAGATTTAAAAGATAAAAACCCTGAAAACTCCAGCAAGTCCTAACAAAATACTCTCTTTAAATAATGCACCATAAGTAAATATTATTGTTTATTGGAAACTCTTTCCCTATTGGAAAGAGTCTATTTTTGCTGTTTACTTCTCTAGGATCTGAATAATAATGAATAACAATACTATTTTCTAGGAGAAAAAAAAAAAAGAAAATCTGATTTTTATATCTCTTTAAAAAATTCAAACTTTCTCTCTCATTGCTGATTATCCAAACTGAAAGGAACTGAATTACACACATATGTCTGAACTAAATTACAGACATATTCATATCTAATAAATAACGTGACCTGAAGTTCTGTTTTCTTACCTCCGTGGTTGAGAACTCACTATCTGCTTTTAAAAGAGATCTTGCAAGTCATAATGGATGCTAAATTTACTGATGATTTTTTTTTGTTCACTTGCTGATGATACTCAGGATTTAGTTATTGTTGAGGGATTTGTGTGTCTGTGTGCAAATGTGGATTATCTCAATTTTGTGTCGTTTCCCTCCCTCATTTTAATGTTCATGCCATGGCAGTGTTTTCACCACCATTTGGAATTCTGTTTGAAGTTCCTAGCCAAATAACACTGTTCTAAATGTTAATTCTCTTCTGAGCAGTGGTAGAGTTCCTGTGTCCTTCCTCTCCGAGGCTCTTAAGTGCACTGTGATCTGTAAGACTCATCACAGGATTAAGGAACAAGAAGTGCTAATCTGGGTTTTACCCCTTCCTGGCTCTGCCTGTAAAAGGAGAGAGCTGACCTGAGTTTCTCAAAGAGGTGGGGTGAGGATTAATTAAGTGCAGACACGAATTGTTGCTTGAGTGCTGGGAATGTCTCGCAAGATTTTCAGACCGTGTAAGGTGGTGCAGTTCAGCTGAACAAAACAAAAGCTTTCATTTTGTTACAAGAAATATGTAATTGTTTGAGGGAAATATATCTGAAATATATCTGAAATTTGACTTGTGTCTCACTGCTCGAAATACACACCAGATTGTAAAGTTTGCCTGCACCTGTTTGGCACCCAACTAGGATTTTCTTTCTAAAAGGGAAGAGTTTCTAAAAGGGAAGTCTGTTACCTGGAATTGTAAAAATCTTGCGTTCATTTGAAAAGACTTGTCGTAGAGATTGGTGCCTTATTCTGTATCAAAAAAATGTGTCATCAGCCTTCAGAACTGACAGCAGGGAGTTTTGAATGCAATCCCCAGGAGGCCTCCACTACCTGAGACATCCAAATGCTCTGATGCCGTCAGCTGGAAGTCCTGGCCTAGAAAAATGTTTGTATATTTTAATTTTTCACCTCAATTTTCAGTAGGTACTCCAGTTTACAATAATATTATTTGTTAGTTGGAGCCAAGAGCAGGAAAATATGACCTCTGTGGAAACCTCTGTAGCTTTTGTGGAGGTTTGATAGCATTAGACACAGAGAAAAAGTAGTGTTAATATCATTGAAACACCTGATTTTTGTATAATCTTGTATTTTAGAGAGCAAAGAAAAGAGAGGGTGCTCGATACATGTGCACATAATAAATGTCAGTCTGGTTTATTCTTTTAGAATTAATGTACGTGGAACTGGAACTTCTGTGGAAAGCATTAGCAGGGTGAATATTCTTGCCAATGCCACATTTGTGTGATTGATGAATGAAGTCTTGGTCATGAAGCCCTTGAGGAACRGAGTACAAATAGCAGAATCATTTTTTTTTAATACTTTTTTCAGAGATTTTACAGGTAAATCTTTGAATAGAGTAGAATTTAAAAAATGTTGTCTTTTGACCACAGTGGTACAGGGTGCTACATTTCCTTCTCATGAGTTCCTGTTTGGGACAGACAAAGCAGATGTTTGGCTTGGAAGCAGGCTTTATTTGGCGTGGTTGCAGGAAGTACTGAGAGATTTGCTATTGACATTTAATCCCTGATGTTTCTGTAGACTGAAAGACCAATTTTTTTTCTTTCTTTCTCGCTTTTTTTCTTTTTTCCTTTTCTGTTGCTTGCTTGAATCTATGTAAAATGAACTAAACTCATAATACATATTTGGCAAGGGAGCTGGAAACACTGTATTCTGTTTCTTATAATCTTGACAGTCTAACTCATAAATCCCAGTCCCCTGATTCCTCTGATCACAGTGAGATTTTTTTTCGCAGGTGTTTAAAATATGAAATTAGATGTTTCCCCCAAAGCTGTAYGTCTGATCTCCATCACTGCAGCAATCCAACCAAAGGGCCTGTCCTCCAAATTATTCTGGCTTAGGGAAGTTTTTTCCTGCATCTGGCCCATGCTTTGTGTTACTGTGTATTAATTAATTTGTATTCATATTAATCTGTTTAAAAATTAGAAGGGAATAATAAGAAGAGAGGAGAAAGTAGCTGAGGAGATAACTGGGCTATGAAGGCAACCAAGCTGATTTGCACAAAAATACTGGGGTGAATCACTTTTTTAAATAAACTCTGATAGTTTTTCTGTAAAACCTTCAGGATGGGAGTTTTCATGCACGAAGTTATTCTGCAGAGATTTTTGCTGCAAAAATCGTAAGTGTTAGCAAAAGAACTTCACCTGTTGTTCTGTATTTGCATTTTCACRCAGCAGACTGTCAAGGCATTGTTGGTCTTGCTAAGTTAGATATAAAAAAGAAGTAATGTTTTCTAGAGCAGTGTGGTTTGGCAGGATACCTTGGGTAGCTTGCTGCCTTTCTGTGTAAGCTTTACTTTTCTTTTCTGGGTGATAATCTTGGTTTGTGGAGGCCATGAAATTGCCCCCGTCTGTTTTTCCTGACCTGGGGTCTGGGCCATGATGATCAGAGCATTCCTGTGCTGTGCTGGAAGCAATCAAGTGATGCTCTATGCATTTTATATGCAGCGGATTTGAATCCTGCAAAAGTAAAGTTGCTGGGGGGAAAAGCAGACCCATGGAAGGATTCATCTAGTGAACTTCATTTTGGGTCAATACCTGAAATACTTCATTTTTAGTGGACTGAATTGAGATGGTTTGGGCTTTAGAGGTGTTCCAGCTTGAACTGTGTCTGAGATGGGAATATGTGAGGGTTGCTTCTATTGTAATATGAATGCTTTGGAACCAAAATATAACTCCTGCTATTAGGCAGTCAACAAAAATTTTAAATGCCTTTTGTTCTTAGGGGTATTTTTATAAAATCTTAACAACCCGTGGTTTCCCGTTTAATTTGAATATAGCTTAATTCACCAGCTTGCCTTTCAAGATGGTCCTGGATTTACCACCTGAGCCACAACTTCCTTAATGTCATGCCAAAGTAGTTTTAAGGGAAGGATATATTCAAATAATGTGGAAAATGTGTCCAAGAGAATGAGTGTGTGATAGCTCTCGGGTTACCGAGTGCAGTGGAGTCTGCAGGAGAGTGGCATGTATTACCCATTAGCACTCTACAGAAATGAGTCCTGCAGAAATAGTTATTGACCAGAAAGAGTAAAAAAAAGGAGGCTAATTATTTTTCCTCACTAGTTCTATTTTTCACCCCTTCCTGCCGATTCCTGGAATGTGGGTACTCTGTTTTAAAGAAGCGCTTATCTGTATAATTGTGCAGTTCTATTATAATATAGTGAGTGTGTGGTTACCACCAGTCACTAAAGTAGTTCTTGCACACCAGTTGTAGCTGTCCTTGGGTGGCACTGAAAAACAGAGTGGTTTTTAGAAGCTGTTCGAACAAATAAAAGAATTTGTGAAACCACCGGGCACACAGGGAAGAAGCACTGGGAGTGTGAAAAGCTCTTTTTTAGAGCAGAAGGCTTTAAGCAATACTCCATGAAGTGTAAGTAATTAAAATGTTATAAAGGCCTGAAACAAGATGTTCCTCCTGCCCTCCCACAACTGGAATATTTTTTTTTTTATTTTGTGTCTTAGTCCCAGGTCTTGTTTTTGTTTAGGTAATCTTTGTATCAGGTTGCAGGGTATATTCCTGTGCACAGATTTTCCTAGTACTGACGTCCAGAAATGGTTTCCAATCCACTGTTTTTAAAACTTTTCTAGGCTATCTATGAATTAAATGAAACTGCCTCAGGTCCAATAAATTTACTTATTAATGGTATCAGAATTAGGCTTTGGAGCTTTCTGGGTTTCCATTATTTCCACTGCAGTCTCTAGATTATGGTCTATCACCAGGCCTTTCTGTGCACAAGGAGCTGCCAAAAAATCAGAATAGGAAAGAATTACATGACTCAAGTTGTCATCGCATTGTTCACGTTGCCGGAGCCTGCCTGTGGGGAAAAAGAAAATATTGAAGGCAGAAAACTTTCCTCCATTCCTCGACCAAAATATGGCTGTATCAGCCCAGAGAGCTTCCCTGCTCTTAAGGAATTGGGTTGTCCATCTTTTTTCCTGCTGCTTACCAGCTGTGCTAGAACTTCCCGTGCAATCTGGGGGTTTGCCTATGGCTGGTTTAATGGGAGGAGATCTCAGCAGCTACAGCAACTCAGTTCCCTGTGCAAAAATTACATATCCCTTGGCACAGACATGGCTGTTGATCCCCAGAGCAATTGGGATTGGCCTGGGAGTCTTTGGGAGTGGGAAGCATGTGCAGGAGGTGGTGATATCTAATGGGTGAGGCCTGGTGAGAAGGGGTGGAAATTCGTTTTTTTCCTATTGCTCCGGTTGTTTCTGATAGGAARGTTTTGTGGCAGAATGACTCCAGGGCTTGTGTCTGGGAACTAAAGGATAGCAAGGATAAATTTAAAGTAAATTTAAATTATTTTAATCTGATTTTTATTTTAATATCCTTCTTTCCCCTTATTTAATAAGTTAGTGCACTCTGATATTTTTATCTACAGCCTTAGCACGAAGAGTAATTGTTGYCAATCCCTGTAATTATTATTTTGTGATCCTTTGGGAGCCTGCTGTACGAAGGCATTCTCTTCCCGTTGCTTCGGCACCTGGGAATTCGGGCTCCAATGATATTTTCCAGCAGATGTGACTATCGGGGCTTGTTTATTTTTAGCTGGGGACTGTGCACCTTGATCTCGGTGGGAAGCTTCCTGTCCTCATTGTCTTTTACAGCCGGTTGTAAAGGCAAGTGGCTTATAATGACCTACCCTTACTTCCCCTCGCTGCTTCCAAAAGACACAGGAATGTCATCATCACATGTTATAATTTACTCAGGGACTTTCCGATGAGGACCTCACAGGTTTAACCTTTCCAAAAGCTGTGTTTATTCAAGAGGGTAATAGTGCTGGTAGCTTAAATGTTGAGGCTAAGAAGTTACCAGATTGTATTTGATAAGTTCATTGATCCTTGTCCATTGCATAGTTTTTATTTTGGGGTGAGTCAATTTATGTTTTTCAGTGATATGCGTATTTTGATCACCTAAATTCCATTATAATAAAATTTCAGAGGAAAACCATTTTTATTTTTAATGTTACATATCGAAGTTCTAACTTCTCTTAAATTCCTTTTAAATAATGGAGAAAAGGGGGGAACATACAGGAATGGTTCATATTTCTCCATCATAAATAGTAGCAATTACTTTTCCTAAAAACATATTCTAAAACATTGTAAAATTTTAAGCATCGTGTGTGTGTGTGTGTGTGTGCTCCTGCGCATCGGTGCCTGTGTATATTGTCTGTGTGTGTTTAGAGCAGTGGGACATGACTGTATAAAAGCCTTGTGCAGCAGGTTGTAATGAAAAGGTTTTGTCTGTAATTTATAGATACTTTCAATGTTTGTTAAAGGGGAAAACCATTCATCAGGAAAGAACTCTCACTCCAGGATCAGGACTTTCTGTAGCCCCTGTGAGGGCTGCTGTTGCGATGCTGTTTTGTCTGTTTCCTGTTGTATGAAAAACAGTTTAAGGAGCAGATTTCCATCTATTATATTCTTCAGAAAACAGTCAGGATGATCCAACTGATGGCTGGGTTTAATATATAGGAGGTTTGGAATAAAGCCCAAACTTAGGGTTCATTTCATCTTTTGCTCACGTGACTTGTTTTGCCATTATAGGGAAAAGAATGTTTGTTTCCTAAATATTCTGTGTGGTAGATAGCAGAAACTACACGCCCACTACGTTTCTCCCCAGAAAGGTTTTTTCCACTAATAATATGCAGATTTTATTTTTGGCAACTGTTTTGAATTTTGGAAGAGGGACATGATACAAGGATCCCTTTTCAGTATTCTTTTGTTAAAATGGAAAAAGAAAACAGGCCTGTCTTTTTCTTTGCAAGGTGAGCAATTAACAGGAGAGTGATGCTGCTGATGATGCTTGCTGCGTGATATTTATTATTGGGTAAGATTGTGGGAAGAAACTACCTATCTAATTCTTCAGGATTTCTCTGGAATACCTTTTGAGGAACACATGAGACCAAGGGTTGACCAAGAAACACTGCTCCCGATTAGTCTGAAAGAGGCTTGAAGCTTGCTTAGCGTTTGCTTTGCAGGCAACAGGATGAAAAGAGCAATTTCCTGTTTCTGTTGGTACTAGTTTTGCCTTTGCATGGCTTGCTAATAATCCTGTTAGTGGTGGTTTTGGGAAAAGACTCAGAGGCCTTCAGTTCTTCTTGGAATTCTTAATAGAAAAGAGAATCATTTCAAACAGTTTGTTTCAAACACCTGTCCCAAGAGCACCTTTAGTGAGTTGTTATGATTCCCAGTGTACGTTTGATCTCTCAGAATATCCTGCAAAGTTTTGATACTTTCCTAATTGCTGCTTCACAATCGTCACCAAATGAGACCTCCCCAAAACACCTACAATGTTTTTTGTTAGAGCAGAAGATTATACAGAAGCTTCTCTTGTCCCAAAATAACTCTCAGTTAGATCATTCTTTTCACCTCTACCGGGAGAAGTCACCCCTAAAATGCATTCTGTTGCCAGTGGGGGTGCTGCAGAACTTTCAGTTATGTAAAAACAGTCAATATTTTTACCATGGAAAAAATTGGTAGAAGGACAGGTGTGGCCTTGCATTTTGCAGTTCTTCAGATGTGCAATGTTTTTGGTTCAACGAAATAGTTTCTCACGCACTTTTGTGTAAACATGAATTGTTAACCTAACGGCAAGGATTGTTATGAATTCCTAACCTATGTGATAGACATTATTACTAACCAGTGGACAGCAGAAAGTGGTATCTCCATCCTCCAATCCACGGTGAATTTAGAAAACATAAATAAAATGAGGGCAGAGGCCAGCTCTTCTCTTCCTGCTCACCTCGTCCTCCATTTTGGCCTCTGCCTGTTAGAGAACCCTGACAACTGTGTCCGTGTGTTTATTCAAACCTAAAAACAACAGACAGGTAGAAAGGACATACTGGATGTGTTGTGTATTTTTTTCCACTTACTTCTTACAGTATTAAAATTGGTCAACTCAAAACTCAACTCGTATAAGAAAAATGTCTCTAAGGTTGTTGTTCTGTTTAAAATATTATTGCTGGTGAATGACTGTATGGGACATTTTCCTCCCTGGGATCTCTCGTGGTTAATATTTCTCAAAACAAAGATAAAAAGAGAGCATAAGAGAAAAATCTTGGTGTAAAAGTGATAAGGTGGTTTGTGGGGACCTGATAAGCTGGTACAGAGATCTCCCTGTTTTGTTCTTAAACCATTGTGTGTACTCCTGGTGCTGATCCTGAAAAAAAATCCCTCCCAACGTGTACCTACAAAGCTCTGTTGAATGGCACATCCTGACATGTGAAAGGAGAAGTCGTGGGGCTGAGCTACCTGAAAGAATGGCTTGGCATTCCTGCGGCTGAGGGGAGCTGCTTTTGAGGAAAGAAAGAAGATGGGGAGGAGCCTGGGCACTGATGAGTGTGCGTGGAGGGGGGGGGTCAGGAAGGCAGGCTGGAGCTGAAAAGACCACATCCGTGTTTTTCCAGGTGTCCCTTTTGCAATATTTCATTAGGGTTTTTTTTAGAAGAAAAGAGGCAGCACATCCAGTCATTCAGAGAAATAAGTGACAAGAAGAGAGAGAAGCCAGACTTGTGCTGTGCTTTCATTAACTGTTTTACTGCAAGTGGTACCTCATTTTATAATGCTTTCTCAATTACAGGGTCTCCCACATGGTCATTGCCCCTCATTTTCTTCCCCATTACTTTATTGCTTTGTTTAATCCTTTATAATGTGTCTAACCCACTCTTAGGGTTGCTTGCAAAGTTCAGGCTGCTCTTGAGGTATTTTTGTTTGAAATAAATGAAATGGTTCCAAATTGTCTGCATTTAGTGTGACAGAAAAAAACCCACAACTCGATCTTTTAAAGCTTCMGAAATGAGTGACTTCTTCCCTGATCAAACAGGACTTCCAGAACTGGTGCTTGCCTTCTACCTAAACRATTCAGGAGGCCCCCTCCATGCTTGAAACATATATAAATGATGAAAACAATTAAATGTGTACATATTTTACAAGATTTAACTTGACAAGCCTGAATAAACTAGCTTCTGCCCTGCACCTTTGTTCTTGCCCTAGGTCTTTCTGTGTACTTGCGATAGACTTTCAACTCAGTCAGAAAAAATTCTTCATAACCAAAAGACTTGGCATCAGAATTAAAACACAACTGTTTTAAGAATTGCTCATACCTTTCCCATTACTTTGGCAATATGACAATTACAGGTAGAAAAATTAAGCCACAAAATTCTCCAGAGCCCCTTTTTGCTCCAGTTGTTTGGTGTAGTTTTTACAGAAGGATGTCCTGCAAAGCAGCTTGCTAAGAGAAGAGGTGGAGTGTGTGCTTCAGTAAAAATCTGGTTTTTAGGTTAGGTTTGCGTCTTTCCCTTGCATTGTTTCAAGGTGAGTTTCAGTTATAAATAATGTATCTGTCTGGAATTCTGCACTGGTGTATCTTGTGGGCTGGGTGTAGTTGTTGGTGAGAACTCCCATCTTACTATCTCGCCAAATTTATTTTCATTTTGATTTTATATGATTCCTGATTAACTGAAATATATTTGTATGTGGATGTTTAGGTTTAAAATATTACTGTCAGTGATGTCAGAAAGGCAAACACTATGCTGAGAATGTTTATCCAAACTTTCTCAACGAAAGCAAATGAGAATTTTTTTATGCCACCAGGCCTTGAAAAAGTGTCTTCTTTTCCTGTTCTCCTTGAGAGGTGAGATTTAGTTCCATGTTGCTGGCCTTTTGACTTTGGTTTTTTCAGCATGTAGTTCCTATAGCTTGTTTCATTGTGTAGCTCATGAACCTGTTTGAGGCACTCTGGTCATTAATGCAAATTAATACATTGATGCAATGTCCTGAACTGGTGAAAAAGAAAAGCCTTGTGACTCTCAGTGATATAAAGTTGTTTACATCTGAGTTTACAGGTATTTCAGCTTTCTGATAACAACTTGCTGGTAGTCTGTCAAGATAGCAATCACCTCCAATGTGTCTTACATTGAATTTATTGCCAGCTTTAGCTCCCGGCAGTAGTAATGATGAGAAGTCCTTTCTGATTGCGTGGTAATGTCTGGATTACGCTGCAATAAGTTAAGGACTTTGAAGCATCTTGTTTCCATCCTAATGTGCATCTTTCCTGTTTATGTTAAATGGGCAGTGTAAAAGAGGAGATTTGTAATGACACCTTTACCACCTAACCTTTCTTTCTCAGCTGAAAGGATGTCCTTTATTAGGTCGGTGTGGTGGGTTAACAATGCCCTCATTCACTTCTGCAAAATTCAGTGTGTGGTTGCTGTGAAGTTCAGTTCACTGCAGCTGAACTGATTCATGTTGTTGGATGAGCATGTAATGTGTCAGTCCAGCAAAGCCAGATGTTCATACCAACTTTTCTTCCTTTCCCTCCCTGCCAATTCTTCCTGTTAAATAGACTGATCTTAGTGGCCATAAAGCCTCGTTTCCATGTGTATACAACCCACTAAGTAGTAGAACTGTGTATCATACACACATAAAATAATCAAATAATGTAACGGCGTAAGGAAGAGGCCTGATGGTGTCTGTTTTTATTTGTAAGTGAAACTTCCCAGAAGTTATGGTTGCCTTTCTGGTTGTAATCCTTTAACAGCTTATTGAAGGATAAAGGCACTCCACTACCAGAAAAAAAGGTACATCTGGTATCAAGGGCATTATTTTTGAGTATAAAGCGATAAGTAGCAGTACATTCTTTACCGTTGGTAGTAGATACTGAAATTTAAAAATGGTAGTTGGGGATATGCAGTACAGCCAAGAAATACTTGAGACTTCACAATCAGCTAATGCATTATTTTGTTTGTTTTCGTGGAATATTGAATGGTGCCGGAATTAACAGGCTTGGGGATGTGTTGAAAGAAAAACCTTCGCTAGAATTGTTGGTAGGGCAAGAATTGTTCCCTGTCCTCCAACCTTCATGTTCTCTAAACTCAGGTGTTTCTGTAGCAAGAAGGTTTTTTGAACAATATTTTTTAAGATCTTATAATTCCAAAATTGTCACATGCCTCGTAACTTTCAGTGCATGATCTGAGCAGCAAAACTGACAAAACCATCTTGGTAAAAGCCCATTAAAGGATTCCTTTCTGACTTTTTATACATCTATTGTGGGTTTTATTATTTGATGACAGACTAAGAGATACATGGTGATTTAAAGGGACATATTAATTTGGAGGAGTACTTGCCTTTAAAGAAAAAAGTTGTTATGATTGTAGAGAAACCTGAGACATGAAGTTATATAAGTTGCAAACAGCACTGAGCTCAGTTTACAGCAAAGCTGTGTGTGATGCTTCTACGTCTCCTATGACTGTAAATTAGTGTTACCTGTCAACAGGTTGTTATTCTGTCTATTTGGCCTGTAACTGTTATGGAAGGAACAAGGAAAAGGGAGGAAGTCAGCTTTGGTCATGACCGAAAATCTGATGAAGATATTGGAAAGATTTTCGTTGACTTTATTATGCTTGAGGTCAGATGCTTGGAGTTTGAAGAAAATCCAGGAAAGTAGAACAAAACCAGAGGCTTGAAAAATAGTTTCTGTCATTTGATTGCTTTGTGAAACTATAGATTAGTTCAGAGCAAGCGTTTTAGCCCTGAGTAAAGAGAAATAATTTTGACATTTTTCTTAGAAGTAAGCTTTGCTGAGTAATCATGACATGAAAAACGGTGTTGTGCACAGCTGCTCTACCAATTTATCAGATTATTTTAAAATAGTCTCAGGCACAGCAGAGCAGCCTAGATTCATCTAGTCCAATTTTCAGTCTCTAGCAGTTCCCAAAAAGTAGATGCCTAAAAAAGAACACAGAATGACTTAAATTCCCARTTTGCTCCTCCTTGAAGGTACAGAGCACCAGCACATTTATCAGGAATATAATCTACACTGTTTTTTCTCTCCTGTATAGTAGATTAATTGACAAAATGAACACAATCAAGTGATTTACTGGCCAAGAGAACTGCAAAACAAACAAAAAAAAGACCCAATGGTAGTGGAGCTTTTCACTAAAGACTTAAAAATGTCATTGGACTGCACTGATACAGTTTTAGCATTTGCCCCTAAAAATGCAAAGTCACAACCCTAAGTTATTGTTTTACAACTCTAGCTGTTTTTTCATGATGAGCATTGTCTTTGGCAATTTTGTTTTCAAATATGGTTGGATCAGCTCTATTAATAAAGGTGCCCTGAGGGTATTTGCAGCTAGTGAGGTGGTGTTCTGGGTACCCATCCAGCGCTGAATAAGAAACTATTTGTTACCTTTTTGTTTGCAGCAGCAACAAGTTTTAACATTAAAGCATCACGGTATCTGATTGCCTACAGGAAAGGGATATAATATTCACTTAGCAGCCAATGAATGAATGATTAAAATCTTAAAAGCATTTAATAAGATTGAAACACAGAGCAGGGCTGTTCTCTGGTGTAAAGTTACAGAGGAGGTTCACTGGGTCAGAGAAAGAGTATGGGAGATTGGATTTTTTTTGCTGTTGTTGAAAAAAATAGCAGTGTTACTTTTGCTGTCAAGTCAAGACAGCTCTGAGGGGAAAACCATAGATGAGTGACGGTATGTTAAAAACAGCACAAAACCAAACAAAAGAATTTGTTGCACACCTGTAATACGACCAAAAAAAAAAAAAAGTCATTATTATATACAAAGATGTGCACAATTTCTATCCTGACCATTAGTTAAAGCTGTAACAATTAGGGTGATGTAAACAGAATCTGAAGTTAAGGTCAGTCAAAACTACAGTTCAAGGCGTTAGTTAAGCACAGGGACAGCATTGTTGCCTGTGACAAGTCCCACAGAGCGGGACAGCTGCCTCTTGCTTGTTTATTAATAAATGGACTGTTTATTAATGACATCTGAACACTTCAGTAATTCAATATATTGAAAGTGTTTTGTGTTGCTTTGTGCATTTTGAGTTTGGGAACCTCTCTCTGGAAGATGAGAGGTTATAATCGGTTCTTTAAAGACCTTAAGTTGGCCAAAGATTCCTGCTAAGYGATTTTTTGTGAGCGAGGAGAGACGCCAGTGCATGATGTGCCTGGTATTCCAAGCACAGTTCGTGCCAGCTGCCTTCTCAGGTCCCCAGGGTAAGGAGCAGTCTGAGAGATATTTCAGATGAAATAGGGAAAAAAGAGGCACTTTGAAAAGGTGAAATTATCTCCACTTAGTCCTCTGTAGCTTGATGAAACTGCATCTGCTGAGTAAGTTGTATTGGAAGTCTAGCTCCAGGACTAGGGAGATATAGCTCTGCATATGAGAAGTGTTATTATTTTCCTGGGATTATTCCTCTCCACCTTCATGATAAGGCTCAGAGGCAGAAAAATGGAGGCAGTACAGTTTGAACAGTACAGGAACACTGAAAAGCCTTTGAATACCATGATCTTCATCTGAAAGTGCTATTAAAATAAATTACATGATGKGTTGGGGGGTTTTTCCTGACAGCCCTAAACTGTTTAATTTTCCTGCATTTCAGTCTATCTGCCCTGTAAAACCTGCAATTTTTGGGTAGAGAAATTGTTTTTGGGTGGAATAGGGTCTTCTGTTCATTCATTAGTTTTTCTAAATGACTTGATCCAAACTGATAATTGCCTGCAGAGGAGATTACTCACCTTGCCAGCCAGAGGAGAGCATCCCTGTACTGGCATCCTGGGCTTGGAAGCAACCACGAGCATTTCAGTCTATTTCTCCTTCCCAGGTTCCATAACTTGATTTTTCAGCTTTAAGAAAATAGCTTGTCGAGATAAGAATCTTAATCCTGTCAATAAGATAACCAAAAAAAGACAAAGAAAAAAGAAAGGGAAAAAAAAAAAGGGAAGGCTGGGCTAACAGGTTTCTCTAACCCACGAGACTGTGGGGTGTTGGAAATATGTTTTTCCTTGTTTCTGTCTGGCCCCCCGGCCCTCACTCACCCTAAGRACAGCATCACTGCTCTCCCTCTCCCCATCAGCGCCGGTGGCGGCAGCCAGTCTGACCTGGAAAGGAGCCGAGGCTCCGGAGATCTCTCTTCAGACCCGGAAATGTCAGTAATTCCCTCCCTCATCCCGCTCTGTTTATTCAGGGCGCCGAGTGCCGGCTTCACCTGATGACTCTGGCAGGAGGTAGCCGGAGGCTTTCGCTCGGCGCTGCCTGCGGCCGGCTCCGGCTCAGCCTTACGCACGCCATGTTCTGTGCGCGTCTGGCAGGGAGGGAAGAACTTCAAGGCTCCTCTTGAAGGCACAGCACAAATCAGAGGAGGGCAGTGCAAGGCGCCCAGCGGGTCCCTGGCGGTAGCTGAGGTCCTCTCCTGGGCTGATTTGAGAGACAGGTCTATTCCTAAAGGTGTGTGAAGTCTGGTGATGTGGACCCCAGAATATTGGTGAGGAACATGATTTCAGATGATTTGTGTGAAAGAGACTGTGGTGGAAAATGTCAATGAGAACAGGAAGATCAGGATGCCATGCAGGTACAGGAAGAGGGCCGGAGGGACTGAAGAGTGTGATTTTTAGGATAATAGAAACTAAGGTTTGTTTCATGGAATAAGAGAGTCAGAGAACGCAATAGCAGGAAAGTTTGATGTGGATTTGAAGGACCTGAGCAGATGAGTTGGGTGAGTCCAGAGGGACAACAAGAGGACTGAAAGGAGAAGGAAAAGGCTGGTTAAGCAAAGGGAAACTTCAGCTGGGACAGAAATACAAGGGGAAAGACTTGTAGATACAAATGTTGATGGAAAATGGAAAGTTGAAAGTATTAGATTTTGATATTTTCTGTCAGGTTATATGTGGGAAGGAAGTAGAGGCAAGGAAGAGCACCAAATGAGAAGTTGGTAAAATGGACTTAGGATTTTGGAAATTCTTTTTATTGGAGTTGGGGAAACAGAGCTGACTTAGCTAGGATTGTGGAAAAACTAAAAGGGAAGATGAACTTGCAATGGAGGGCAGCAGCCAGACCTTGAGATTTCCAGCCCAGATGATCGATAGCACAAGAAGAAGAGCAGAGGAAATGGGTGTTGGTCTGATTGGGAACATGCAGGTCGCATGCCAGGTGTTTGGTTATCAGTTTGTCAGTGAATATAGATAGTGTTTCTTAATTCACTGCTTAAAAAATTGTTGCTCTGAAAAAGCCTCAACCATCCTGTCCTCTTACAAAAAGTTATTCCTGTCCTAACATGCTGTAAGTTGGCAGGAGAAAGTGTGACTGTTCCTGCACTGTCTGGAATTTGGACAGTTTTTGGCTGTAACCTCTCAAATAAAGGTAACAATAACAAGAAGTCATTGCTTTATTGTTTTTTTTTTCAACTATAAATTACAGACTTTGGGTTGTACTGTCAGGAATTTAGAGCTGGAAGCAAGTTTCTGCCACCTTGTTCCATTTATGTTTTAAATCTTACTTGATGAGTAATAGAGAGAACAGGCATTCGAAGTGAAGCAGGATCAAGTATCGGGAGAGAGATTTTTAGAACTCACAGCAAGACTGTACTGGGGCAAGAAGAAATGCAGGTTAATAGAGTTCAGGAAGTTGTGCTCAGAACCTTGCTGTTACATAAACCAACAAAATCAGGAAAATATCTCTTGGGATGAAATACTGCCTTAGCTTGATGAGGTTACTGCTTGGTGGAAGTATCTTGGCAAAAAAAAAAAAGATTCTCCATACTGGGAGAGGGACTAGTGTTTGCTTTTAACATAGGATCTGTTGAAACTTTTAGCCTGGCCTGGCCTGCACTCAAGCCAAAGCTGAGCTTGGCAGAGATGTGATGCTCAAGCCACTTGGGCTTCCAGTGGAGTTTGCATCCCTGTCTCTGCTGGGATTTCTTTGGTCCGGTCTAGTGCTGCAATCCAAACTACCTGTCTTTATCATGGAGCTGGAGTTGCTTCTGATTGCTGTGTGGCAGTGATACGGAAGTTTGTAAGAACTCAGGAATTGCTTGGGACCTAGGAGGGTTAAAAAGCTGCACAAATGTAAGACTAGAAGCAAAAAACTGTATGCTAGTTCTAATTCGAATGCAAAATTCCTACGGTGCTTCTGACGAACCACTCAAAGTCTGTTCTTCCCAATTTGCACATCTGTAAAACTCCGATGTGCTTCGTTTCACAGAGATGTTACAGACATAAGCTTCTGCTGTTACTATTACAGTATTTTGAAGATACAGAGTCGTAAGTTACTAGTTTTATCATCTGATGCTGTTTTGTGCCATCCTTCTTCCAGCATTTTTATGCATGATGTTGGTGACCGTAGCTAAGTGCAGTAGAGTTAACAGGAATACCGTGGAAAAGGAAACAATTTGTTTGGTTCTTGCACAGTCCTGACTGCGATTTTTACATCTTCTAATTTTGTTTTGCTTGTGGGGAGGCTTGCCTGGCAGAAAATCAGAGAAGCTGTGAATGCCTCATCCCTGGAAGTGTTCAAGACCAGGCTGGATGGAGCTCTGAGCAACCTGATCTAGTGGAAGGGTCCCTGGCCATGGCGGGGGAGTTGGAACTAGGTGGTCTTTAAGGTCCCTTCCAACCCAAGACTTTCTATGATTCTATGAAAATCAACTGGAAATCAGCAGTTTGAGAAAGGCTCCAGCCTCGGGTCCTTGTCAGTGCTGGAATTGAAGGTCTGTGTGGGTGCTGGGTTTGGGGCAGCATGAGAAAGCAGAGCACCGAAGGGTCCTCAGGTGGTTTCTAGAAGTGCAAATGTTGGGGGTTTTACCTTTTTGCCTTCCTGCTCCTCCCCCAGAGGAAACATTTTCTATGGATTTTCTTTCCCAGTAATGCTACATTTCTTCGTGTTTTGTGTGAAGTTGCAAATGAAAGTGACATTTTTATTTTTTTTTTGGTCAGGGGTCTGGGTTTCACACTCCCTCCCTTTCCAAGTCCAGGCCTGCAGTCTGTCCGCTGCGTATCTGATTCATTTTAGTTCCTCCAGGGATGTGTTTATATAACCTTTTAATACCAAGGACCTGGGTGACCTTGGCATAACACCATGAATCATATGTGGGAAATGTAAAGTTAGCAAAAAGAAATGAAGTAAGTGTAGTCACGGTCAGAAAAGTAATTGTACAAATCTCATCTTAGGCAGCAGATAGACTTCCTGTGTATGTTTTCAGTTGTCTCTGCTGACTTTCCTGACAAAAAATGAACCCACAGGGATCTTAATTGGCTCTCAAAAGCCAAGCTGATTTTGCAGGCTGATAATTAGTGYGTTTCTGTGACCATATTTATATACATGTTGAAAACAGACCATATCTAATTTAGATCCTATTGAGAGACACAAGACAGGGACATCCATGGTGTGATTTCAGTTATATTTATTTATACAGATTTATAAAACTCATTAAGCATGCATTCTGCACTCTGGACTCCTGACACATAAATCTACATGTGTATCACTAATTTATTATTATTATTTTATGTAAAGGCCTGCTCAGCACATCTTAAATCAGAGCTGCACACCACCCAACAGTAAAATCAACAAGTCTGTAACCACATAAATCTCTCCAGCCTCCGTCCATCTCCTCTTTGGAGTTCAATTGCATTTTAAACACCAGATCATGTGTGGCACATCCTGGATTGCAGGCACTTGAGAGTGAGTTATTCCCAAAACAATTTTTTTTGAAAATTGCTTTTCCTGAAAGAACTCTTCTTTTTGTTTTTTCCCCCTTGCCCTCCAGCTGATGAAACTTTATTAGCAACTGTGCTGAAGGTGTCCCAGAAAATTGCCTGAGCTGTAGTGATTTCTCTAGGTAATAGATATTTTATATAATATTATATCATTAATTCAGTATGATGTGACCTCACTGTAGGTGAAACTCTCAACAGTACTTTGCTCAGTCTTTTTTGCAGTGGAGGGCCTGACTTGTCACTAGAAATATGAAAGAATCATGTATTTGAGACTCACACTTCTAAAGCACCTTGAAAAATCTTGCAATGCGATATGAAATTCAAATACACCTTTCCTAAATGACTTAACTGTGCATGTTTTATGATTTATTCTAGTTAAGGAAACTATGGTCATGATTCCAAAGATCCCTGCTGGCTTTTTGGTGGAATGCTTTAGAGAAAACAGATATAAAATAGCAGAAAATACTATTGGTGTCATATTTTTTCCCCTGCCTTTGCCTCCCTCCAGGTGAGAAGTTCATTTTCTTTGACAATGCTATGTAGAACATTTCCTGCATGTCRCATCCAATATCCAGTTGAATTTAAATGATTAGCAAGTTGTTATTTTAATCTGTCAACAGAATTTTTTTAAATTAGAAAGCAAGTAGAGGCACCAACATCTACAAGGTTCTTAAAACGATAGGGGAAGGCTAGTTGATTTAGTAAACAAAGGGTCACTGTGCCAAATCCATGTTTTTGTGGGAACAGCGGATGCGATGCCTGTGCACACAGGGTTTTCCTGATGGACATCTCGAGATTTCACCACTGGAATGCAGAGACGAAACCTCTTAGGTCGTGCAAGCCCCCCCACCCTGTTCATGCACTGCTGCTCTCTGTGGTTGAAGGAAACGCAAGGATAGTGCTGCCCCTCCTTAGTGCACGAACTTCCCCGGCATCCCAGAGACTCTGGCTGGCTGGGATTGGCACCTCTGTGGAGGGATGACGTGCAGCAGGTACACACAGCTTTTTAAGTCACACCTTGCTTGAGGCAAATTGCATTTGTCATGGACGTTGCAGCTTTGTCTCCTTCTTTTGGAAGGCACAACTTTTGAGACGTGACCTTTCTAGAGAAAGACAAACTCTTGTATGAAATTTGTAAAGTTGTGAATCCAGGCAAACAATGAATTAGTGGGCTATGAATAACTCACCCACTACAGTAAGACAAATTTATCATTCTCATATGCCCAGCTTTCTACTTTCCAGCCTTTCCCTGTCCTTTTTGCACTTGGCCAAAACACAACCAATTATTTTTAAATTTTTCATGTTTTGCCAAAGCATCATTTTAAAAATGGAATGGGTGTGTACGAGAATGGAAGGTGCAGACAGAAGGGAGGATTTCTTGTAAAATTGTTGTTTTGGGGACAGGGGTTATATCGTGACACAGAAATATTTGGAGATACAAAATGAGAGTGCAGGAATATTCTTTCTCCTCTGATACTTTTAACTCTCAGGCCTGTGGAGTTTCCCTAAGCAAGCTGCTTATACTTTTCCTTCTTTCTCCAAAAAGATGTGCAAGGGCATGGAAAGATCTAGAAGCAATTGCACTTGATTTTGATTGGGGAAATTTTTTTCAAGCAACTGATTAATGTGCTGAAGTTATCAATAATTAACCGTTACTTTGATTAGCAGCAAAACAGGCCCATTACTTAATTTGGAAGAAGTGGTTCCACCTCTGGTTCAGATGCATTTGAGAGCCTCTTACTTCTGGCATTGCCTGCTGCAGTCTCACCTTCTCTGCAATTTCTTTTTTTTAATCTTAGTTTTGTTTTGTGAGGAAAAGGTTTTCAAAGTTGCAATCTAAAGTCTTAGGCCTTGAGTGACCAAAGTGCTTAAGTACAGTGTTTAAGTCCTTAATTTTAAAGGCTGTTATTCATTGGCTTTTAAACATGGACTGTACAGACTGACAGTTCAATCTCCTTAGTTAAGAGCAGGCAGTAGCTTCCCTGAGCTCCATCTGGTCCTCCAGGCTGCTGATTTATTCTGGAAACCTTGGATACACAAGTGTGTGTCTTGCCCARTGCTGGGAATCCAGACAGGGATTTGGGGAAAAGACTGTGGATTTTTGTGTTTGACTAATAAAATGAGGACACAATTTATGGCTCAGAGATGAAACAGTTAAAATGAAAAACCTGAGTGCAAAGGTAAAGATGTAACAGTTGTTAATTGTATTTACAAAGTAGAACTTGTTCTGTCCGCTGTAATCTACATAATATTTAAAACAGAGCCAACTCTGTTTTGCCAAACTTTTGTGGCTTCCAGGCACCTTAAGATGTTCCCTTGTACACAGAGAGAGGTGATTACTGAAGTTCATCATAGGTACAAAAACAGGAGAAGCAACTGCTGTGTTGTGTCAGGTGATGTGAGGGGACATTGTTGGTAATTGGCCCAAAAGTACTTTATTTCTCGCTTTTTTTATTTATTTAATTTTTTTAAGTTTCAGAGGAGAAGAAAATCTTGCAGAATTTTTTTTTCTTCATGCCTTTCTTGTGCCATGGAGATGTATTTACATCTGTTTCTTTGCAAATATTGTACTGCCTTAATTGCTTATTTTTCCACTTCATTTATGCACAGTTAGCCAGAAATCATTTTAAAAAATGGTTCTTGTTTCAAAATGTTTGATGTGTGTGAGACTTTTAACAGTGAAGTGTAAAATGTTTTGTTGAGATTTTTACCTGTTTGTTGGAACAATTTTATCAGCTTCTCCTTCACGTGTTATCCTCTCTTTCTCATCTCAGAGGTAACAGCACAAAAAGGGCCCTGCTCYTGCATTCCTACAGCTCTTTACCTTGTGGAGGTGACTGGGTTGGGAGCAGGCTGGAAGAGGGATGGGATGCACTGAGGAGCTGGCTGTCATTTCAATGATAGTTTTAGCTTATATGAACGATGGGAGGTAATCCTTAATTTTCTTTCCTCTGAATGAAGCTCAGATTTTCAACTGTCCCTTAATTTTATGTAGTACCTTAATTTTATGCTATATGATTGCCTCTATGGCTATAGAATTCTTCATACTCWGTTGCAGTGTATTCATATCTATTTATTCTCCTTTGGAACTCAGCGTGTTTTCATCTCATAATTGCCCCTCATTATCCAGGCCCTGCTGCAGGAGGAACCTTGTATTTCTGGGAAATATTGGGAGCCAGTAGGCAATTAAGGCACACCAACACWGTTAGCAGGGAGAGCTCTGGCCTCCCTTAGCCAGGAGTGTGTGAGCCTACGTGTAACTGGAAACATTTGTTTTCCCTCTGTTTCTGCAGTTGGGGGAGGCTTATTGCCAAGAGAGGAGCATCAAACAATGTTGTAATGTCTTTTGATGTTTCTCGCTTAGTCTTAAATCATGCTCTGATGTTAATTAGTTTGGTGGGGTGGGTTTGGTTTTTTAATCATTTAATGATTCGAGTATATATAAAATAATTTTCTTTGCCTACACCAAAATATTGCAGCCTGGTGAGATGCTGCTTGAGGTTAGAGAGGCTGTGTGAAAGCCAGGGTTTTACACAAAAACTCAGTCAGYAACAAGCAGAACAAAYATCAGTACAAATTCTTTAGCATCTKTAGGGTCTACGGTACCAAATGTTGATAGGAGCTGAAAAGTTCTTTCAGTAGCTCCTGGGGAGCCAGAAGCCAAGGGAAAAGGTTAAGAGGCAAGGCACAGGTTTGTAAAGCCCTAGCAGCAAATATCTGTGCTCAGTAACTCAGTTTTATTCTGAATCTTTCAGTATTTCTTTCTTGATGCAATTTTTTCCCATCCTCAGAGCACCCTTTGTTTTCACAGAGTTTTAGACTTTCTGTAACCTTATATGGAGTATTTGTGTTCAGTACAATGGCCTTAAATAAGCCACTGTAAAGAATGACCTTTAAACGATGAAGAATGGTCATTCCGGAGGATTGGACAGTAATAACTTGAATAAAATGAGAAAAAACTCTTATGAGAACTTAATTCTATAAATTTATCTTATGACTACACAAAATAAAATTATATTCATTGTGCTTCTGGACTATCATCGTCCATATTTTCATACAGAGCATACCAAATAATTTTAAATATTGCACCTGTTTAATATTTGTTGTTACATTAGCATCTTGCCACTAGTCAGATCTTTTAAATAGTGTTTGTTCTTAGTTATGCTGTTTATAATACATTATAATTCAATATCCAGAGGCCAGAATAATTTTGTAGGGTAAGTGCTAAGGGATACACAAATAAGATGATAATTTTATTGGTGTTAAAGCACATAATGCTAAATGGTTCTGGGTTTTCTTACATGTTTACCTTGGGTTTGTAATGGTGTTGGTGAGGGTAGAAATAAATGTTCCAACAGTGAAGAGCAGAAAAGGCTTCATCTAAGCTAACCAAACTGGTTTTTTATTAGCTGTGAGGTTGGAACAGGTTGGCCAGGGAGCTGGTGGATGCTCCATCCCTGGCAGTGTTCAAGGCCAGGTTGGATGGGGCTTGGAGCAACCTGGTCTAGTGAAAGGTGTCCCTGCCCACAGCAGGGGGATTGGAACTAAATGGTCTTTTAGGTCCCTTTTAACTCAAACCAGTCTGTAATTCTGTGATTTCCTTTATAGTCTTTTTTTACACTTTTATAGTTAATTAGAAGTTTAAAGGCATAAATAATTTTATTTAGGTATTGCTTTTAATGAAAAAAATAATTTAATCTTGAACTCTCCTGGCTGTCAGCGGTGTGTGCAGTGATTAGATTTAAGACAAGTATCTGTGTGGAACCCCAATTCACTGAGGTTCATTATCAGACACTTAAAATATTTGTGGTCATGACAAAACAGTCTGACTTACCCTCCTCTTAAACAAGAAAAAAAATGAAAACACTGGAATATTGTAAAGAGAAGTTTCTTTAGGCCCTGGTCTCGCATGCCTATGCCATTGGTTCTCACCAACATAGAGCTAAAGCCCCTAAACATTTTATAGAAATCTGTCCTCAAAGTGAGTACGTTCTTGAGAAATATTTTTTGTGTGTAGCAAAATTACTGATTTTATTTCTGAGACAGTCTATCAAAGAAAACCATTACCGTCATTAATCAGTTTAATATTTCAAGATCAGGTGTCTAGATGCTCAGTTTGGCAGGCACGACATTTTGCTTGCACTGGCAGATTTTGAATTTTGAGTGTCTCCCTTTTTAAAGCCTTCAGAAGCTTTTGCCTGCGTAACACTATTGGGAGAGACTGGAAGAGAAGTGCCCCAAGTATAGCTAATTATTTACTTACCTCATCAAAGGTAAGCAATACTTTTCCTTGAGGTGAGTATGTGACTCACTACACTTAACTGTATCTGCCACCTTTCCCCTCCCTGACTGTAACCTTTTAAATATTTTAAGTAGAGATAGTGGAATGTGAACACTCTTCTGGAGCCATCAGCCGGAATGTCAATTTGCTGGGAAAAGAAATAAAATATACCTTAAAAGAAACCAATCAGCTGATTCTGAAATTACTGTGTCTTTGCTGACAAGCTAGGGTGGCACGGCCATGCAGCCTGCCTTAGTGAAGCTGAAGTCCTGGATGCTCATTAGAGTTGCTGTAGTTGATCTAGACAGTGGTGTCTCTACTTAAAGCTGTCCGACTGTTTGTGAAATGGGTCACTTATAGGAATCTTTTTACGTTATGATTCTTTGACCATTGGGACCACTGCCTGCTTCAACCTTTCTTTATGTCAACAAAAATCACTTTTGTTTTTCTCTAGAAAAACTAACAGGAAATTATCTCTTACCACAGTTGTTGGTTTTGCCCGTGCTGATCTTGTYGGGTTTTTTACTGTGGTTTGGTTTAGAAACTCTCTCCCCCCTTGCACACTGAAGGAGAGACTTCAAACTTTTGTTATGTGTGTACGTTTTCTTATCTTTATGAAAGATCTGTCCAGATTTGGGCAGATTTTACTTCCTGTAAACCTTGATTTCTGCACATATTCTAGAGGGTTGACAGAGTCTGGCAGCTAAATTAAACAGTTGTCATTGGGTGTGATCGATTCTGGCGTGGCTGACACTTTGGTTTTCTCACCCCCATCATTCAGAGGACTGAAAGTTGAGAATGGGGCACGCAGAGGTGTGAGAGAAGAGTGGAGAGTGACAGCATCCCTGTAGCTGGGTATCAAGTGGCCAAACAAATTGGAGAGAACTGATGTAGAAGTCGATACTGGGAAAATCAAGCAGATGGATCTTGTAAGGTGCACTTCAAATGTCACAGAGAATCTGGATCACTCTGCACACTTATGAAATCAAAGCAGAGCTGTGAAACCCAAAGGCACGGTATAATCTTCATTTTCCTCTGCTGAGTGGCCCACCTGACAGACTGCTACTGCTTTATTAGTTCCAGTGGTAGATGTCTGTACTGATATTTCACATAAAAAGTTGTATTATTCCACATGGTGGAGGGGTTTCCTACTATGCTTCCTTTTCTAAAATGTCAAATGAGAAAAATTCCCATAAATGTTGTTGTTTTCACCCAAACAATGTTCATACTAGGAATGGTTTTTCTTTCTCATCATATAAAGCAAGTTGGGTACTTCTGGAAAATATTGACCTAGTTCTTTTCATGTACCAAAAAAAAAGGCAGAAGGAAAACCACAGAAATGAACAATACAGTTAATTCCACATGGATCTCCTTTTGTATTTTTATATATGAAATAGCATTATGGGCAATAGTAAATAGACTTTTAATGTGCTAGGAATTTAGCCCCAGGTATTTGGCTGCCTTCCCAAGTCCTGCTTCTAATGCTCTGTCAAACCATACAAGGATAACCCGTCACTGTAYGTTGTGTGTAGATGATGGTAGAGACTTCAGGGTGACATGTTCAGGCAGTAGGGAAGGTTGGGCATATTCCCTGGAGGAGCTCTAGGATGTGCTTATCAGAGGAATTCAAAGAATAGGCATTGTTACTGTGTTCATCTTTCAGAATAATGTTCATTTATTGTTATATAGATCACGTCTTACGTGCCAAACTGCTGGGCTTTTTTTAATGAACTTCTGTGCTGAGAGWCAAACTGTATTAATGGAATAACTTGAAACAGGTTTTTTTTTCCAGTAAAATATTAAAAAATAGTCTTCATGCTCAAAAAATTACCAAGAATCATTTCTAAAATTGTATGATCTTAGCTAGCCTGGATRGAAGAAGATAGCTTTTTGAAAATGCTGCTGTAGTTTAAAAAAAAAAAAAAAATTAAAAATCACCTTTTTCTGTGAATAATCAACATTTCTGATTGGTTTCTTTTAACAAATTTTCTTTGCTAACCAGCTGGGTTTTTACAAGAGATACCTGGTTCATGGGAAGAAGTAGTTTGGTTTGGAAATGCTCTTGTTGTGCTTATAGAACATGTTTCCACCAAAGTTTATGGCACCCAGACAGAGCTCCAAGGAGACACCATATGACCATTCCTGAGCCTTTGACTTGCTTTTCTGACCCACAAGTTTTTAGCGTAGAGTTTTTCCCAGAAAATGAAGGGATGCAAAATCCATGCTGCTCTAGCTGTCGATGTTCATTCCCATTCACTGTCAAGCTGCAGTGCTGATTGGGGCAGATCCTTTCAAGAACTGCTTTTGYGCCTGAATCCTATTGACATCTTTGGCTCTCTTGACTTATCTTAGTGGAAAATGTTCTCTGTTTCTTCTTTTTGACTTTTTCTATTATCTTCTTGCTCTTCTGTTTTTCCCACTTTTCTCTTGTTCCTTCCTCCATGGTCTGGCTCCAGCTCCGGGTGCTTTTCCTGTGTGCTGGAAACACTTAGTGCTGGTTTAGTTTCTAGCTGCAGTTCCTTGGTAAGGAAACTCTTTAACCTGGGCTGTAACTCCCTGGAGCAGAGCAGAGCCTGCTGTAATCCTTGTGTGTTGATTGCAGTGAGTTAGAGATAATTTCCGAGTTCTGAAATTCCCTGCTGGCCAGGAGGACTCAATGACGGGATAATGAGTAAGATTCAACCACCCAAGTTTTAGAATTTTGAGGTTATATAAACGTGCTGATTCATATGATGCAAAAGCCACTGGCCACTGTTTAATTTCTGGGATCAGCCTCTGCTGCTGTAAATATTAGCAGAGTGCCAGGAGACGACAGAGGAGCTGCACTGGTTTACTACAGCAGGCTGGGGATCTTAATGTCTTAATAAATGTAAGTGTGCATTGTTACAGTGATCCTCCCTTTGATAGACTCATCTGTGAAGAATTTGGAAAGGTAATAGAAAAGTACTGTGAATAATAATCCAAAGCAAGCTCTCCAAAAACATAAGTCTAGTCTTAATTCATAGAAGTGACAATCAACACTCTAGCTGAGCTTGTTACATAAAAATGCAGTGTGTGTGATATATAAACTATGTGTATTATTAAATCTCATTAAAATGATGGCTGCTGTGGATGAGATTTTTCCAAAAAAACCCCACCAAACCCATGCATGATCCAGTTTCCTATTAGAAGAATGAAAATTGTAGAGATTAACAGCTACTTTTCTACTTTATAAATGTTCCCTGAGTGATATTCTCTCATCAGTTATAAATGGTATTTGAATAGCTTTTTACTGAATTAATTCTCAGGTTTTTAGAGGATACTGTTAATTCGCTCTTTTGGAGAGATTTTTTAGAAGTGGAGTGGGTATTTTAAGAGTGTTAGAAAACAGGATTTGGAAATCTGGTCAGGTCTTCAATTCCATGGTTTTCTCTAAATATTTTACAGCTGTTTGTAGCCTCTTGTAACTGATTTTCATTAGTTTTATTGCTCCAGTCTGTTCCTGCCAAGTTTGCTGTAGACTCTGGTGTATGAGGGGTGGATTTGCAGGCACAGAGTATGTGCAAGGGCCTTGTCATTCCAGTTCCTGCCTCTGGTTCCTAATGGGACCAACTCCTCATTAAACTCCCCATGGAACACTGCAGAATGAACTGCATCTACATTGCCCTGCAAATAATACATTGTAATTAATGTAAAATGACTCACAGAGAATAATTTTCTTTGATAATCATACCATTATTTAACAATAATTCCTGTGGGTTTACTTTTAAGTAACTTCATGTAAGGAGTGTATATGCCCACAGGTACTGTTTAAAAGCTAGTTTGGTAATTAAACATTTTTGGTGTAATTGTTACCTCTTACAGTTGCTTCACTGAAATTAATAAGAAAGAAAACTTGGAGAAGAAACAGCAGGAAATACGTAATTGAAAAAAAAAATCTTTTGGGATATTCCAGTAATCTGGCTTAATTTAAAAGAAAATACAAATAGGAAGTTAAAGGAACTGTCTCTGGTATAACTTGCAAGGTATCAAGTTTCATTTCAGCAAGATGAATAGCAACATCAACTGCATTATGACAATTTAGCATCAATTTAGTATATAGTAATGAGYAGAGATTTAGAAGACTTTTTTACTTTATTCGGGGCTCGTCAAGTCATAATTCAAAAACGAGTGAGAAATTGTGCTTCATTTTGATAAATTCAGCATCGTATTGCAGTGATTGTTGTAAAGATGATGGGAAAATGACCTCCAGTCACTTTTCTGCCTTATTGGCACTGAGAGGGAAGGCAGGGATGTGGCTTGTTTCTGTTCAGCCTGGCTGAGCTGGTTTGTGGATACAGAGCTGTGAAGAGCTCCTCCTGGCCAGGAGTGGGGAAATGGGCACTTCATGTTGAAATCCCAGCAGTTTATAAACAGGTGAAGCCTGGTGCTKGAGTGAACACTTCAGAGCTCCCTGAACTTCTGCAGATAAGTGTTTCCTTGTCTTTGGYTGGCATTTCTGGCAGGCAGAGGACCTGGGATGCTCACCCAGCAGAGCCCTGCAGTTATGCACAGCTGTAGCCAAACAGGCTTTGTGTCCATCTTAGAGCTGCATTGACGTAAGGAAATCAAATATCAAGTGCTGTGCAACAGGAGCAGACTCTGCATTGTGTGCAAGGACTTGGAGGATTTTTCCTATGAGCAGAGTGGGATGAAAAAGCAATGTTAACTCTGAGATTCCTTTCCCCCCCCTTCGCCCCCCCCGAAGTTTTTGTCTGTGGATCTTTGCACTCTCAGAGGGGCCAAAAGCTGTCACATTGGCTAATAAATCTTCCGGGAATTTTGAAACCCTGTGAGTTATGAAACACTTATGTTGGGCTGTATGCAGGTGCACCAGAAGTGAGTATAAAGTCTGCAGAGATTTTGAGTGCTGCTGTTGGAGACTGACTGTGCTGCTGAGGGGGTCTCCAGTGCAGACCCCAGCCCTCATCTGTGTAGATTATTGCGGTCTGGCGTTTCTTTGATTCACTTACCTTTGAATGCTGCAGTTTTGGAGTTACAGTTTAAGAATGGAAGGTTTCTGAGCTTTCAGACTGTGTTCTCTGTTGTTACAAGTATTGTTTTTGAAACGTCAGCCTCTGAAAAAGAGATGTTAAGTGTGTTTGCAAAGGGGAGATTTGAATCGTGCGTCAACAACTAAACTTTAACTTGCCCTGAGCAGATGAGAAGTCGTAGTTGCATCAAAATCTGACAGTCATAATCCCCAACTCTGTCCAGGGAACAATTTATTTCCACTTACATTTTAATTGTCTTCATTTTTGTGTTTAARATGGGGTTTGATTCATTGTCAGCACCGTTTGTGACCATTTCCRTGGTACTGATCATGAGAGGAGCTGAATTTCCTGGCATAGATTTCCCATAGAATAATTTTTATATGCATATGCTATTGGTACAAAAAGATTATATCTTTGCATCCCCAGCAAGAATCTAACACTGATTTTTCCATTAGAGCAACTTGAGTAAAATGAAATTCTCTATTTCCTCCTGCATATTCTGGCCTTCAGCCAAAGCGTGGCTTTATGAATCTAGAAACTTGAAGAATGAATATAAGTAGAATTTTGAAAGCTAAATAGTACGTGGGAGGAAATTTCGGTAGTTGTCAAGCTCTTAGTGTTAGAAATGTAGCTACGTGAGGTAGGACTTTTTTTTCCCTAGATTCCTTTGATAAATCCTAACCCTAGAGCTCAAGAGTTGCCTGTATTCAAAGGGCAATTCGTATTTCCTCCTGCTTAGAGGGCARCTTGGAGTACTGATGGCTCTGTGAAGTAAGTTAGAGTAATTTAAATTTTAAATGTCTCAATACAGTTCCTGCAATTTGCAAATGCTTCGGGAAGTCAGATCAATAGAAAATGGAGGTGTCTCCTTACAAGCCACATTGCCCTTGGGCARCATCAAGCTCTGGGCACATTATGCCTGAACTGCATCCTGAACTGTGCTATTGTCTGTCTTAAATGATACGTCAGGAGGAGTAATCAGGTAGTTATGTTAAATTGACTACGGTTTGAATCTTTCTCTAAACAGTGWTTAGAGCCCAAGATAAAGCTAGTGGTTCAAAGTGACTCCCAACCAAGTCACTTAAGCTTTCAGGATCAAGCACTGCTAACTTCTGGGCAGACCTTAGCATGAACACTGAAGATATTTCCTGTTTCCACGTTGCAAATGAGCAATACCTCATCATTGGAGTTTGGTAGGAAAACCACAGTGTTTCTTTTAAATGCCGGGGCAATCCAGTATTTTTTCTGCTTGGCTAATACGTTGCAGTTCCGCGGTGCTGAAGAGTGGGATTCTGTGACACTGGCAACAGGATGGGAATGCGGCAGCTTCTTACTCTATTAGATCCGAAAATGTGCAGCTTGGGCACGGCAAGAACTTACTTATATTTTGAAATTGCTTATGGTTTCCAAAATCTGTATTTGGTAAGGAGAATAGGCTTGTTCAGTTAGGAAGCTCACACCTATTTGGACACCTGTAAACTGAAGAAGAGTAAGCCTCCCTCAGCACTTCCCAAGAAGACTTACCTGAGGGAAAAAATTCACCTCAGGAGCTCAGCGTGGCTTCTTTTGGGCCTTTCTGCCTGACACCTTCATGGCTGGCACATAAATGCAGCTTTCCAGACAGCCAAGTATTAATAAATCRTAGTCGGTTTCTATACGTAAAAGTTGTTGAAATTATGCAAATTAACTGTTCAAACATATCCTTTCAGGGGGAAACCCCAATTTCTGTAAATTATATTACAAGTAAATGCAGTCTGAAAAGAGAAGAGATRCATTGCTGACTGTACCAAAGGAGCATAAACTTAAAAAGTTGATAGGAAAACACTTTACCAGCATAGTTTATACACTTCAGGAAATAAACTAAATATTTAGAACAAAAAGGGAAGGAAATAAGCTATGATAATTCTAAACAGCTGAGCAGTACAGTGATCCATCAATCTTGGCAAATAAATCATCTGTAAGTAGATCATCATAAAGCTCACAGCATAAAGGGATAAGCAAAACACAGGGAAAACTATAAATGAATATGGCCGCTGAAAATGAAAAAAAAAAAATTGGTAAAGGTAACTGAGTTTTTAAAGTGTAGAGTTATTAGAAAAGTGTAATTAGGGCAAAAAAAAAAAGGGAAAAAAGTAAAAGCAGAAATTAAAGATGGTCTGAACTACTGTAGTAATTAATATGATGCTGTGCTTTTTTTGTTGGTGGGAAAGTCTCCAACTCTCCTGTGCTGTTTCAGGCAGAGTAAAGGGATGAGTTGAAGTTCAGTTGAATAGAAGATCATATGCYGACCAAATTTAATCCTGGCCATAAACTCAACCAAACCCTTATTTGAAACACCTCCCCCAGTGTTTTATAATGTAGATTATACTCATAGATGTAGAGATATTTGAATCTGTCCATCAGGACTGATGCTGTAGCATCTTMAAATGACAGGTTACGTTAATTGGTTCATTGAGGCTTTAGGTCAAGGTGCAGTTTTGTTGATTGAAGTACACCTTGACAGGATGAACACTGATATATGCAGACAAGTAGAGGTGCARTCTTTCACCCTTACTGTTTGGAGCCACTGTTTCAGTGGGAAAGAGTGGGAGATAAAAAGTTAACTCAGGTAGAACATGCATTATGTTACTTAACAAAAACCRCAGCTGGGTTGTTTTCCGGGATACGTAGATCCCACAGACACTYGTGGGCAAAAGAAAGGGGGAAGGAAAAAAAAAGAGAAGGTGAGTTAGAAAACAAATAGATTTAATGAGATCCACAGTAATTTCCAACTCTGATAATGCAATGCAAAAAACAAGCAAGATGCAAAACAGGCATCTTCACACTGCATGGCAGTAAGATGGGAACGAACGGGAGGTCCAGAAAGAAAKAGTGTAACACATCAACCAAACAGCAGCTGCATTTGCCAGCATGAAGAAGGGGTAGGTGTTGATAATCCACGGTTTAAAACTAATGTAGGAGTCTTCCACTGAAATTCTGTTTCCACCTTAACAGTTGGATGTGAAAGCTGGAAATCCACCAAAGGTACAGACAGACATCTAAAAGCTTTTGAAATTAAATGCCTTGGGGAAATAGTAGGTATTAAATGGAATGAATTTATAACAAATACTGAGATTCGTCGGGGAGCTGAACAAGACTTAATCTCCTAAATTATCCAGAAATGAAGATGGAAATATCTAGGATATGTGGTAAGAATGAAGCCAGATCTGATGCCAGACTGTCTGCCATGGCAGGAATGCCTTCAGGCTGACTGTAGAACATGTAAAATGGGCTGACCAAAATAATTCCTCCATTGAAAACTGCTTAGAGCTGGAAACATCACAGGTCACTTCACGAAGTGGGGGACAGTCAAGGAGAAAGCCAGATGGACAACAATCATCAGAGTCCTGCATATRTGTAAGGGAACTCTTGGCAGTGCAGGGAAAAAATGTGAGTTTGGTGGCACCAAAGGTTTTCATCTAATATTTCATGTCTGCTAGGGGCTGTAAACACTTGAGACCTGCAAAATGATTTCAGGACCTTTATCAGCAGTTCTAGTGAGCAGAAAGGACATATTTTAACCCCAGAGTCCCTGCTCTCCCTGTCGCTTGCAACTGGCAGCTGCAGTGAGCTCTGTAATTTATGTAAGCTCAGCACCACCCACAAGTTTCTAAGATCAACACGCAAAGTGGTTTCTGCCGGTATGAGGGAGAAAACCACCAGGTTGTCTTCCTGCATCCGGGTGGAGGAAGTCAGTGATTGTCTGCTTGCAATAATAGGAGAAGGCATGTCTGGGGGGCCTTTTCTCCAGGCACAGTGTCTTGGCTCCTGACCCAGCCAGTGCACCGCTGKTCTTAATTAGCCGTGTCTTGACTACATTAATATCCTGGCATGCAGCTATCTGGGATTTTGGAGTCAAGCATGCAGTTCTTCAGTATTGCCCGAGCTTTCTCAGTCTCTGGGACCATGTCACCTGCTCGGTGACACCAGTGGCAGCCTCCGTGACCACATCTGGCTGTTCCCAAAGTCTTCTTGCTCATCTGGACCCGAAAAGGCTCCTTAGACTCATCTTGCCTGTCTGCTGCTAGATGTTCAGTGTGAAATAGTGCTTTGCTCTGTGATCATCATTTTGCAGGTGCTGGTTAAAGGCTTCTTTCCTACTGTATCTACCCACTTGTTTCTCTTTTTCTCCTCAATTTATAACTTAAAAATGGATTAAGATTTTTGAAAGGAGGAACGGGCTTCATTGGTGTTCAGGCATGTGCCCATAGCAGAGGAGTTGGAACGAGATGGTCTTTAAAGTCCCTTCCAACTCAAACCATTCTGTGATTCTCTGACTACCAGGTAGTGAATTAAAAACCCAGTGTGTCTTCTGGTTGTTCCTGTATCAAAAGCATGGTTGGCACTCGATGGGCTGAACAGAGGCAKCCTGTGCTGTTTGTTCTGCTCAGCAGGCTCCTGTCTGGCCACTGGCTATGCCCCTGGCAGGGAGAAAGCCTCCTTGGGAACACCTGGCAGCCTCGGGGAGAGATCCAAGTTGCCTTAGTCT
This sequence comes from Amblyornis subalaris, assembly GCA_018881555.1. Lineage (NCBI taxonomy): Eukaryota > Metazoa > Chordata > Aves > Passeriformes > Ptilonorhynchidae > Amblyornis > Amblyornis subalaris. The sequence goes on from JACAXG010000007.1 coordinate 1,309,278, forward strand.
GTCTCAAATGGTCTTGGCACCTGTACCCAGTATGTGTTAGTTGTGAAGGGTCAGGAGGACTGTGTCTCTCAAAGAGAGGGATTTAAACCAGTGTTTGTTTTTTTTGCACTCCCTGCCTGTTTGGAATATAAGTCTCAAGATGGATTTTTAGAAGGCAAAATCACCTTGGTTTCCAATTTCATGTACAAATGAGTGATATTTATTGTATCGTGGCTTTATTCTCTCTCTGAGTTGAATGACTTTTCCTTTAGCTTACAGTTACTGTGACCAGTATCTACTTTATTGCTTAAAATGGTCTTCCAGAACCACAGTAGTAAAATAAGATCTCTCAAATAATGAAACCCAGAATTTTTTTTTTTTCAGCCGCAGTGCTGGCAGTAATGACGGAAAGTCATTGATTTCCTTTTGAAACTGTTTCTGAATTGTTTCCTTGATGTTGCCTACCTCTCTGCTGATTTCTTTCTTTAGAAGCAGCTGCTTTCACATAACTGGTTTGTTCCAGGAACATTTCTTTTACACTTTGTGTATCTGTAGTTTGTTAGACAGGTCTGTAAAGTTTGGTCACTAGCCAGGAAAAGTCATGAAGATTTTTGTGGTAAGATAGTCACTGAAGTAACCAGGTGTAAGGAATACAGAAACTAGTATGACAAAACGTTATAGAAAATGGATCATGCAGCTTTAAAAATACATCTTCTTGTCTGAAGCACATTTTAACTTCTCCTTGTCACTCACAAGTGATCGGAGGTATTCGGTCTCAAGAAGTGTTCAGAGCATGTCCTGTGGATGCGTCCTAGGAAAACAGAAAGTAGGAGATGAAAAGCTATTACAAGGCAGGTCCTGATGGAGCTGACCTGCTGTCAGGTTTTGTCATTTTGAGGCTAACTTGTCTTTCAGAAAAACATCTCATCCCATGCTGGTAATTTAATCAGTTGGAGCACTGGTAATATAAAAGTAAAGCTTATGTATGGAAAATAATGAATTATGTGGTAGATCATTGTTGCAGTGTTTGAAAGCTTCTGAGGAGAATTGTGCTATTTTGGCAGGAGTTCAAAATTCTCTTTCCTACAAGGAACAGGTTCGGTGGTTTGTTTTTTCTCTAACATGTCATTTTGAGGTTACATGGTAACATCTGTCAGAGCTATGCTAACCTCTGTCATCCAGCTGTTATAATTGTGGTATTTTCCTTCCTTTTCCTTCTCTTTCCTCTCCTTTTTGCTTTCCCTTTCTCCTCCCTCAGAAATAAAAAAAAAAGAAGGTAAAAAAAACCAACAACAAAAACCACCTCCTTTTATACTGAAACTTCAGGTGGAATGAAGTGGTTATAAAAGCATCTGTCAACACAGGAATGGTTTGCCAAGCCAAGTATTTGGGTTGGAAGTCATGCCTTCCCAACTGCTTGAAAACAGGAAGTATCTCTGTTAAGTGATGGATAGCTCTACTTTGCTGAGAGGAAGAAAAGGCTTTTTTTTCTTTTTTTCTTTTTTTTTCTTTCTTTTTTTGCCTCTGGGCCAACAAATGAGTTCTGCAGTTGTTCCATGTATGTAAAGAAAGACTCCTACAGAAATGTGTATGTGGGTGCACACATCTGTGTGTATGTACATATATGTGTGTGTGTGTATGTACATATATGTGTGTGTGTGTATGAATACACAAACTAAAAAAAAATACAAAACTCAAAACCAACAATACACTTTGTACATGATCAGTCCCTGTCAGAAGCCAGCCCAGGCACATCTTATCCCAGTGATTCCTGTAAAGCTCTCAAAATCTGTCAGAAACAGCCTGCAGGATTGCAACGGCTCCTGGGTGATTAATTGCCAAAAGAGTCTGGTTCCAGGTTCCATTACATGTAATTGTTATCTTTTCTAAAGGGGTTCTTTTATTAAACCCCCCCCCCCCCCCCAAAAAAAAAAAAAAAGAAAAAGAGGGAAAAGAAAAAAAGAGCTGACATTCCTGAGGTTTTGCACCTCTTAGACAGGAGCATGGAGGACTCTCTTATGTAAACATACACTGAAGAGGGTGTGTTGTTTATTAGCTGATGATAGATTTTTTTTTCCACCTTCACTTAATTTTAACTTTACTAAAAATCATTTTATGAGGAATGGGGGAGGAAGGGCTGCATGGTGTTTAGAGGAGGGGGCACCTTCCAGTGCCTTCTCCACATCAAAACCTCTCTGTGAGACCCAGCAAGTGGCAAAGGACTAGATTGCTCCTGGTCCCTGCTAAAATTGCAGGAAAACAGCCAAATATTGGGACATCCTCTGTCCTTGTGTCGTTGTGGTAAGACTGCTCAGATTGGAGGTGGGGAGAGGACAAGATCTTATGTCTGAAATCCCCTTTGCAAAGGAAGTTTGTGGCTTTAAAACATGTGATTGAGTGTCCTGAAAGTACGGGCGGATTGTGAAGAATTAATTGCTTTTCTGAGACCGTATTGACAAAGCAGGGGGGATGAGAGCCTGATTCCCTTTTGGTGTCTCCGTGGGTTTGAATACGTGTAATTTGGAGCTGAATTTCTGTGGTGCCAAACTGGAATTGTATCAGTATGGTTGCTTGGATTTGCACTGCTTTTACTGCATTGAAAACGGGCCGTGTTTCTGACAGGTTTAGACTTTTATAGATGGAGGCTCGGGCAAAGCTTGGCTCCCGATGAGCACTGTAGTGATTTGTGCCAACTGGCCAATTTAAGTGTTTGAAATATCAGATGGGAAAAAAAAGCACGGAGATACTGGTTCTGCAGCTGCAGAGTATCTGCCTGCGGATGTTTCTGCCAAGAGAAGTGGTTGAAACTCAGTTTCTTGAGATATTTTAATCCTATCTGAACAAAACTACATAAAAACGTGCCCTGGTATTGTCTGCATGGGCCAAGGAGCACATTGTTCCTCACAGTTGTGTTTGCACGGTCTCATTGCAACGGAACAAGTCTCCTCAAGTCTGCTTTCTCCACGATTCCCTGTGAATTGGCTGTATTAATCAAACTCTGCCAGTGGCAGGATGGTGATGTACAGTGGTCAGGGCACTGCTGTTAGTCTGATTAAAAAGATGAGAMTATTTTGTGGCATCCAGCTTTCTGCAGGTTTGGAAAGACAGGCGTGGCTTTTTGTAGAGGTTTTTGAGGCTCGATATGCTTTCACATCAACTCTGGAAATTTTGCTTTCTTGAAGCACTGCCTATTTATAAGTTAGTTATCTAGGTAATACTCATATCTGTTTTAAATCACCACCCATAGTGGAAATGACTGGTTTGTTGTGAAACATGCAGAAGCAGGGCATGTCGTTCAAACAGGTGATGACAGTGGTTTCTGTTGATTCAAGGCAGATCTTTCCCCAGGTTTCATTTTATAAGGGAAGATGAATTTGCTGTATTTGCTATTTTTCGGTAGGATAAACCATTTTGCTATAATAGCTAAGAGACTGATCTATGGTGCTGGCTGAAGGTGTTAGGTCCTGCTGGTAGCCAGCAAAAAGAGCAGTTCCAGAAGATACATTGAATTACATGGAAAAGTTTCCCTTCATTGATGCAACAAACTGGAAACAGGTACAAATTAGTGGCTGAAGGGAAAAGATGAACTAAGGGTGTAGACCTGGAGGATAAGCAAAGGGAGTAGCTGCTACACAAGCTGGGCCATCTGACTGCTTAGCAGTGAGGGACGGATCACACTGTTATTTTTGAGATGGTTCTCTCTCTGTATCACTTCATCTTGCTTTGGACTCGGATCATATCAGCTGTCTCCCGGTTGACGTTGGTTTACTGTTTGCCAGAGTATCAAGCCACATGTTTGCTGCCTGCCTTTAATTCRTGCTTCTGGTGAATGCCTGAGCAGAAGGTTCCCTCTCGGTAGCGCGTTCCCCCTGAACACCTGCTGTCAAACTATCATGTCCCTTCTTGTCAACTTGCACAACGCTCCGGGTCTTGAGCAAGACTGACACCATGGAAGGCTTGTGCAGCCTGGTTTCTATAAATCTGTGTGGAAAAGGAAGCCTTTGCATAGGGGCTGAGGAGACTGCAGCATTTTCTAGGAGCTGGTTTCCAATAGTTTTTAATAAAATTCTGATAGAAAATGCAGTTTGTGAAGAAGTAGTGGATATACCGTAGGTTATGGAACCAAACTGCTCCACCCTGAGATGAGCCGTGCATGTTGTGTAACGACAACAGAGAGTAATCTGCACAAATCTTGGGAGACGTACAAGGGTGGTGACCAGCAAAAAAGTCATCAAAGAGGGGAGCTGGTTAGAGATGTTGGCATGTGCTGACGGTGGTGACAGACGTTGGCACAGAAGGAAGAAGGTGGGGAGGTGGAAGAGAGTGAGGAAAGGGGCTCTTGGCAGGAACAAAGCAGTATCGCTTGACTCGGGAGCCTGTAATTACAAGACTGCAGCCTTGTGACACAGTGAATAAGCCTGTCACCTGGAACAGAGGAATTCAGGGTTGCCTCCTGAAGCAGCTCATGCCAGATGGAGCAGGAATAAAAACCTTGTGGAAGAATAAAATTTAGGCCTCCACTGGACTGCGGTTTTGAAGTCCATAATAGAGACGCTCCAATGTGTCTTTTCACCTCAGCACCTTCTAATTTTGGTAATTAATCCATGAGTGCAAAAAAGCCTCCACTAATCTGTCTAGCAAACAGGATGGATGAGCTTCCTGTACTTGAAACTTTCAAAGATCCTAAAATACCAGGCACTTCCTGATCTGTTGGGCTGGGAGCGTGACCTGCTCTGGCACAGAGCGTAAACGAAAACATCGGGCACCGAGGTGAGCCTCAAAAGCGTAGGAGAAGCACCTTTCTGGGAGCTGACTTCACTCCTGCCAGAGACAAATGATGGCACAAGAAGGCCTTAACAGTTCCCAAACTTGCAATGCATCTGTCCTGGCATGTGGGCAAAACCATGGAAAGCATCTCACAAACAGCTACTGCTTGCACAGACTGCAGGAAGGCTGTGACTGAGTGATGAGGCCCTGGCACAGGCTGCCCAGAGAAGCTGTGTGTCCTGGTTTGAAGGACAGGTGTCTGTCAAGGAAGGTGGGAAACCTCCCTTGAGCACAGGAATGACCCCCTCCCTCCTCCAAATTACTGTACCTTTGAAATTACGGGGCTCTCAGGCAAAGATGTGGTAAAAAGAATAACAGTTCTTTACTAGGGTTATATAAATTATATACATATATATATATATAAAACAAGACGGTTAAACGGCAACCATAAGAGAACAGACAAACCCCTTATCAGTTCCTTGTGTGGTGGTGGGAAAAATCCT